>JAKFHT010000086.1:0-89135 GCA_023783455.1 Erythrocebus patas | reverse complement strand
GACTTCCAAATATCCTTTGCCAATTCCACAAGAACAGCCTTAGCGAAAGGCTTCTTGAAGGGAAAGATGTAACTGTGAGATGAATTAACAGAACACGGAGCAGTTTCTCAGAAAGCTTTTTCCAGTTTTGAACGGAAGATATTTCCTTTTCACCATAGCCCTATGGGCTTCCAAATATCACTGCCAATTCCACAAGAACAGCTTTAGCGAAAGGCTTTTGAAGGAAAGATGTAACTCTGTGAGATGAATTAACAGAACACAGTTCATTTTCTCAGAAAGCTTCCTTCCAGTTTTGAACGGAAGATATTTGCTTTTTCACCATAGCCCTATGGGCTTCCAAATATCCTTGCCAATTCCACAAGAACAACCTTAGCGAAAGGTTTCTTGAAGGGAAAGATGTAACTCTGTGAGATGAATTAACAGAACACAGAGCAGTTTCAGAAAGCTTCTTTCCAGTTTTGAACGGAAGATATTTTTCACCATAGCCCTTAAGGACTTCCAAATATCCCTTGCTAATTCCACAAGAATAGCCTTAGCGAAAGGCTTTTGAAGGAAAGATGTAACTCTGTGAGATGAATTAACAGAACACAGAGCAGTTTCTCAGAAAGCTTTTTCCAGTTTTGAACGGAAGTTATTTCCTTTTTCACCATAGCCTCTATGGGCTTCCAAATATCCCTTGCTAATTCCACAAGAATAGCCTTAGCGAAAGGCTTTTGAAGGAAAGATGTAACTCTGTGAGATGAATTAACAGAACACAGAGCAGTTTCTCAGAAAGCTTCTTTCCAGTTTTGAACGGAAGTTATTTCCTTTTTCACCATAGCCTCTATGGGCTTCCAAATATCACTTTGCCAATTCCACAAGAATAGCCTTAGCGAAAGGCTTGAAGGGAAAGATGTAACTCTGTGAGATGAATTAACAGAACACAGAGCAGTTTCTCAGAAAGCTTCTTTCCAGTTTTGAGCGGAAGATATTTCCTTTTTCACCATAGCCCTCTATGGGCTTCCAAATATCACTTTGCCAATTCCACAAGAACAGCCTTAGCGAAAGGCTTCTTGAAGGAAAGATGTAACTCTGTGAGATGAATTAACAGAACACAGAGCAGTTTCTCAGAAAGCTTCTTTCCAGTTTTGAGCGGAAGATATTTCCTTTTCACCATAGCCCTCTGTGGGCTTCCAAATATCCTTTGCCAATTCCACAAGAACAGCCTTAGCGAAAGGCTTCTTGAAGGAAAGATGTAACTCTGTGAGATGAATTAACAGAACACAGAGCAGTTTCACCATAGGCCTCTATGGGCTTCCAAATATCCTTGCCAATTCCACAAGAACAGCCTTAGCGAAAGGCTTCTTGAAGGAAAGATGTAACTCTGTGAGATGAATTTACAGAAAACAGAGCAGTTTCTCAGAAAGCTTCTTTCCAGTTTTGAGCGGAAGATATTTCCTTTTCACCATAGCCCTATGGGCTTCCAAATATCCTTTGCCAATTCCACAAGAACAGCCTTAGCGAAAGTCTTCTTGAAGGAAGATGTAACTCTGTGAGATGAATTAACAGAACACAGAGCAGTTTCTCAGAAGGCTTCTTTCCATTTTTGAACGGAAGATATTTCCTTTTCACCATAGCCTTGTAAGGGCTTCCAAATATCATTTGCCAATTCCTCAAGAACAGCCTTAGCGAAGGCTTCTTGAAGGAAAGATGTAACTCTGTGAGATGAATTAACAGAACACAGAGCAGTTTTTCAGAAAGCTTCTTTCCAGTTTTGAACGGAAGATATTTCCTTTTCACCATAGCCCTCTATGGGCTTCCAAATATCCCTTTTCCAATTCCACAAGAACAGCCTTAGCGAAGGCTTCTTCAAGGAAAGATGTAACCCTGTGAGATGAATTAACAGAACACAGAGCAGTTTCTCAGAAAGCTTCTTTCCAGTTTTGAGCGGAAGATATTTCCTTTTCACCATAGCCCTCTATGGGCTTCCAAATATCACTCTGCCAATTCCACAAGAACAGCTTTAGCGAAGGCTTCTTGAAGGAAAGATGTAACTCTGTGAGATGAATTAACAGAACACAGAGCAGTTTCTCAGAAAGCTTCTTTCCAGTTTTGAGCGGAAGATATTTCCTTTTCACCATAGCCCTCTGTGGGCTTCCAAATATCCTTTGCCAATTCCTCAAGAACAGCCTTAGCGAAAGGCTTCTTGAAGGAAAGATGTAACTCTGTGAGAAGAATTAACAGAATACAGAGCATTTTCTCAGAAAGGTTCTTTCCAGTTTTGAAAGGAAGATATTTCCTTTTCACCATAGCCCTCTGTGGGCTTCCAAATATCCTCTGCTAATTCCACAAGAACAGCCTTAGCGAAAGGCTTCTTGAAGGGAAGATGTAACTCTGTGAGATGAATTAACAGAACACAGAGCAGTTTCTCAGAAAGCTTCCTTCCAGTTTTGATCGGAAGATATTTCCTTTTCCACCATAGCCCTCTATGGGCTTCCAAATATCCCTTTGCCAATTCCACAAGAACAGCCTTAGCGAAAGGCTTCTTGAAGGGAAGATGTAACTCTGTGAGATGAATTAACAGAACACAGAGCAGTTTCTCAGAAAGCTTCTTTCCAGTTTTGAACGGAAGTTATTTCCTTTTTCACCATAGCCCTCTATGGGCTTCCAAATATCCCTTGCCAATTCCACAAGAACAGCCTTAGCGAAAGGCTTCTTGAAGGGAAAGATGTAACTCTGTGAGATGAATTAACAGAACACAGAGCAGTTTCTCAGAAAGCTTCTTTCCAGTTTTGAACGGAAGATATTTCCTTTTTCACCATAGCCCTCTATGGGCTTCCAAATATCCCTTTGCCAATTCCACAAGAACAGCTTTAGCGAAAGGCTTCTTGAAGGGAAAGATGTAACTCTGTGAGATGAATTAACAGAACACGGAGCAGTTTCTCAGAAAGCTTCTTTCCAGTTTTTAACGGAAGATAGTTCCTTTTTCATCTAAGCCCTCTATGGGCTTCCAAATATCCCTTTGCCAATTCCACAAGAACAGCCTTAGCGAAAGGCTTCTTGAAGGGAAAGATGTAACTCTGTGAGATGAATTAACAGAACACAGAGCAGTTTCTCAGAAAGCTTCATTCCAGTTTTGAACGGGAGATATTTCCTTTTTCCCATAGCCCTCTATGGGCTTCCAAATATCACTCTGCCAATTCCACAAGAACAGCCTTAGCCAAAGGCTTCTTGAAGGGAAAGATGTAACTCTGTGAGATGAATTAAGAGAACACAGAGCAGTGTCTCAGAAAGCTTCTTCCCCGTTTTGAACGGAAGATATTTCCTTTTTCAACATAGCCCTCTAAGGACTTCCAAATATCCCCTTGCCAATTCCACAAGAACAGCCTTAGCGAAAGGCTTCTTGAAGGGAAAGATGTAACCCTGTGAGATGAATTAACAGAACACAGAGCAGTTTCTCAGAAAGCTTCCTTCCAGTTTTGAACGGGAGATATTTCCTTTTTCCCATAGCCCTCTATGGGCTTCCAAATATCACTCTGCCAATTCCACAAGAACAGCCTTAGCCAAAGGCTTCTTGAAGGGAAAGATATAACTCTGTGAGATGAATTAACAGAACACAGAGCAGTTTCTCAGAAAGCTTCTTTCCAGTTTTGAACGGAAGTTATTTCCTTTTTCACCATAGCCCTCTATGGGCTTCCAAATATCCCTTTGCCAATTCCACAAGAACAGCCTTAGCGAAAGGCTTATTGAAGGGAAAGATGTAACTCTGTGAGATGAATTAACAGAACACAGAGCAGTTTCTCAGAAAGCTTCCTTCCCGTTTTGAACGGGAGATATTTCCTTTTTCCCATAGCCCTCTATGGGCTTCCAAATATCACTCTGCCAATTCCACAAGAACAGCCTTAGACAAAGGCTTCTTGAAGGGAAAGATGTAACTCTGAGAGATGAATTAACAGAACACAGAGCAGTTTCTCAGAAAGCTTCTTTCCAGTTTTGAACGGAGGATATTTCCTTTTTCCCCGTAGCCCTCTATGGGCTTCCAAATATCACTCTGCCAATTTCACAAGAACAGCCTTAGTGAAATGCTTCTTGAAGGGGAAGATGTAACTCTGTGAGATGAATTAACAGAACACAGAGCAGTTTCTCAGAAAGCTTCTTTCCACTTTTGAACGGAAGATATTTCCTTTTTCACCGTAGCCCTCTATGGGCTTCCAAATATCCCTTTGCCAATTCCACAACAACAGCCTTAGCGAAAGGCTTCTTGAAGGGAAAGATGTAACTCTGGGGGATGAATTAACAGAACACAGAGCAGTTTCTCAGAAAGCTTCCTTCCAGTTTTGATCGGAAGATATTTTCTTTTTCACCATAGCCCTCTATGGGCTTCCAAATATCCCTTTGCCAGTTCCACAAGAACAGCTTTAGCGAAAGGCTTCTTGAAGGGAAAGATGTAACTCTGTGAGATGAATTAACAGAACACGGAGCAGTTTCTCAGAAAGCTTCTTTCCAGTTTTTAACGGAAGATATTTCCTTTTTCATCTTAGCCCTCTATTGGCTTCCAAATATCCCTTTGCCAATTCCACAAGAAGAGCCTTAGCGAAAGGCTTCTTGAAGGGAAAGATGTAACTCTGTGAGATGAATTAACAGAACACAGAGCAGTTTTTCAGAAAGCTTCTTTACAGTTTTGAACGGAAGATATTTCCTTTTTCACCATAGCCTTCTATGGGCTTCCAAATATCCCTTTGCCAATTCCACAAGAACAGCCTTAGCGAAAGTCTTCTTGAAGGGAATGATGTAACTCTGTGAGATGAATTAACAGAACACAGAGCAGTTTCTAGAAGGCTTCTTTCCATTTTTGAACGGAAGATATTTCCTTTTTCACCATAGCCTTGTAAGGGCTTCCAAATATCACTTTGCCAATTCCTCAAGAACAGCCTTAGCGAAAGGCTTATTGAAGGGAAAGATGTAACTCTGTGAGATGAATTAACAGAACACAGAGCAGTTTCTCAGAAAGCTTCTTTCCAGTTTTGAACGGAAGTTATTTCCTTTTTCACCATAGCCTTCTATGGGCTTCCAAATATCCCTTTGCCAATTCCACAAGAACAGCCTTAGCGAAAGGCTTATTGAAGGAAAGATGTAAGTCTGTGAGATGAATTAACAGAACACAGAGCAGTTTCTAGAAAGCTTCTTTCCATTTTTGAACGGAAGATATTTCCTTTTTCACCATAGCCTTGTAAGGGCTTCCAAATATCACTTTGCCAATTCCTCAAGAACAGCCTTAGCGAAAGGCTTATTGAAGGGAAAGATGTAACTCTGTGAGATGAATTAACAGAACACAGAGCAGTTTCTCAGAAAGCTTCTTTCCAGTTTTGAACGGAAGTTATTTCCTTTTTCACCATAGCCTTCTATGGGCTTCCAAATATCCCTTTGCCAATTCCACAAGAACAGCCTTAGCGAAAGGCTTATTGAAGGGAAAGATGTAAGTCTGTGAGATGAATTAACAGAACACAGAGCAGTTTCTCAGAAAGCTTCTTTCCAGTTTTGAACGGAAGATATTTTCTTTTCACCTTAGCCCTCTATTGGCTTCCAAATATCCTTTGCCAATTCCACAAGAACAGCCTTAGCGAAAGTCTTCTTGAAGGAAAGGTGTAACTCTGTGAGATGAATTAACAGAACACAGAGCAGTTTCTCAGAAAGCTTCTTTCCAGTTTTGAACGGAAGATATTTCCTTTTCACCGTAGCCCTCTATGAGCTTTCAAATATCACTTTGCCAATTCCACAAGAACAGCCTTAGCGAAAGGCTTCTTGAAGGGAAAGATGTAACTCTGTGAGATGAATTAACAGAACACAGAGCAGTTTCTCAGAAAGCTTCTTTCCAGTTTTGAACGGAAGATATTTCCTTTTTCACCATAGCCCTCTGTGGGCTTCCAAATATCACTTTGCCAATTCCACAAGAACAGCCTTAGCGAAAGGCTTCTTGAAGGGAAAGATGTAACTCTGTGAGATGAATTAACAGAACACAGAGCAGTTTCTCAGAAAGCTTCCTTCCAGTTTTGAACGGAAGATATTTCCCTTTTCACCAAGCCCTCTATGGGCTTCCAAATATCACTCTGCCAATTCCACAAGAACAACCTTAGCGAAAGGTTTCTTGAAGGGAAAGATGTAACTCTGTGAGATGAATTAACAGAACACAGAGCAGTTTCACCATAGGCCTCTATGGGCTTCCAAATATCCTTTGCCAATTCCACAAGAACAGCCTTAGAAAGGCTTCTTGAAGGAAAGATGTAACTCTGTGAGATGAATTAACAGAAAACAGAGCAGTTTCTCAGAAAGCTTCTTTCCAGTTTTGAACGGAAGATATTTCCTTTTCACCATAGCCCTCTATGGGCTTCCAAATATCACTTTGCCAATTCCACAAGAACAGCCTTAGCGAAAGGCTTCTTGAAGGAAAGATGTAACTCTGTGAGATGAATTAACAGAACACAGAGCAGTTTCTCAGAAAGCTTCCTTCCAGTTTTGAACGGAAGATATTTCCTTTTCACCATAGCCCTCTATGGGCTTCCAAATATCCCTTTGCCAATTCCACAAGAACAGCCTTAGCGAAAGGCTTCTTGGAGGGAAAGGTGTAACTCTGTGAGATGAATTAACAGAACACAGAGCAGTTTCTCAGAAAGCTTCTTTCCAGTTTTGAACGGAAGATATTTCCTTTTCACCATAGCCCTCTATGGGCTTCCAAATATCCCTTTGCCAATTCCACAAGAACAGCCTTAGCGAAAGGCTTCTTGATGGGAAAGATGTAACTCTGTGAGATGAATTAACAGAACACAGAGCAGTTTCTCAGAAAGCTCCTTTCCAGTTTACAACGGAAGATATTTCCTTTTTCACCATAGCCCTCTATGGGCTTCCAAATATCCCTTTGCCAATTCCACAAGAACAGCCTTAGAAAGGCTTCTTGAAGGAAAGATGTAACTCTGTGAGATTAATTAACAGAAAACAAAGCAGTTTCTCAGAAAGCTTCTTTCCAGTTTTGAACGGAAGATATTTCCTTTTCACCATAGCCCTCTATTGGGTTCCAAATATCACTTTGCTAATTCCACAAGAACAGCCTTAGCGAAAGGCTTCTTGAAGGAAAGATGTAACTCTGTGAGATGAATTAACAGAACACAGAGCAGTTTCTCAGAAAGCTTCTTTCCAGTTTTTAACGGAAGATATTTCCTTTTCACCATAGCCCTCTATGGGCTTCCAAATATCCCTTTGCCAATTCCACAAGAACAGCCTTAGCGAAAGGCTTCTTGAAGGAAAGATGTAACTCTGTGAGATGAATTAACAGAACACAGAGCAGTTTCTCAGAAAGCTTCTTTCCAGTTTTGAACGGAAGATATTTCCTTTTCACCATAGCCCTCTATGGGCTTCCAAATATCCTTTGCCAATTCCACAAGAACAGCCTTAGCGAAAGGCTTCTTGAAGGAAAGATGTAACTCTGTGAGATGAATTAACAGAACACAGAGCAGTTTCTCAGAAAGCTTCTTTCCAGTTTTGAGCGGAAGATATTTCCTTTTCACCATAGCCCTCTATGGGCTTCCAAATATCACTCTGCCAATTTCACAAGAACAGCCTTAGCGAAGGCTTCTTGAATTGAAAGATGTAACTCTGTGAGATGAGTTAACAGAACACAGAGCAGTTTCTCAGAAAGCTTCTTTCCGGTTTTGAACGGAAGATATTTCCTTTTCCACCATAGCCCTCTATGGGCTTCCAAATATCCCTTTGCCAATTCCACAAGAACTGCCTTAGCGAAAGGCTTCTTGAAGGGAAAGATGTAACTCTGTGAGATGAATTAACAGAACACAGAGCAGTTTTTCAGAAAGCTTCTTTCCGGTTTTGAACGGAAGATATTTACTTTTTCACCATTGCCCTCTATGGGCTTCCAAATATCCCTTTGACAATTCCAAAAGAACTGAATTAGCGAAAGGCTTCGTGAAGGGAAAGATGTAACTCTGTGAGATGAATTAACAGAACACAGAGCAGTTTCTCAGAAAGCTTCTTTAGAGTTTTGAACGGAAGATATTTCCTTTTTCACCATAGCCCTCTATGGGCTTCCAAATATCACTCTGCCAATTTCACAAGAACAGCTTTAGCGAAAGGCTTCTTGAAGGGAAAGATGTAACTCTGTGAGATGAATTAACAGAACACAGAGCAGTTTCTCAGAAAGCTTCTTTCCAGTTTTGAACGGAAGATATTTCCTTTTTCACCATAGCCCTCTTTGGGCTTCCAAATATCCCTTTGCCAATTCCTCAAGAACAGCCTTAGCGAAAGGCTTCTTGAAGGGAAAGATGTAACTCTGTGAAAAGAATTAACAGAATACAGAGCATTTTCTCAGAAAGGTTCTTTCCAGTTTTGAAGGGAATATATTTCCTTTTTCAACATAGCCCTCTATGGGCTTCCAAATATCCTTTGCCAATTCCACAAGAACAGCCTTAGCGAAGGCTTCTTGAAGGAAAGATGTAACCCTGTGAGATGAATTAACAGAACACAGAGCAGTTTCTCAGAAAGCTTCTTTCCGGTTTTGGATGGAAGATATTTCCTTTTTCACCATAGCCCTCTATGGGCTTCCAAATATCGCTATGCCAACTCCACAAGAACAGCCTTAGCGAAATGCTTCTAGAAGGGAAAGATGTAACTCTGTGAGATGAATTAACAGAACACAGAGCAATTTCTCAGAAAGCTTCTTTCCAGTTTTGAACGGAAGATATTTCCTTTTTCACCATAGCCCTCTATGGGCTTCCAAATATCCCTTTGCCAATTCCAGAAGAACAGCCTTAGCGAAAGGCTTCTTGAAGGGAAAGATGTAACTCTGTGAGTTGAATTAACAGAACACAGAGCAGTTTCTCAGAAAGCGTCTTTCCAGTTTTGACGGAAGATATTTCCTTTTTCACCATAGCCTCTATGGGCTTCAAATATCACTCTGCCAATTCCACAAGAACAGCCTTAGCGAAAGGCTTCTTGAAGGGAAAGATGTAACTCTCTGAGAAGAATTAACAGAACACAGAGCATTTTCTCAGAAAGCTTCTTTCCAGTTTTGAACGGAAGATATTTCCTTTTTCACCATAGCCCTCTATGGGCTTCCAAATATCACTCTGCCAATTCCACAAGAACAGCCTTAGCGAAAGGCTTCTTCAAGGGAAAGATGTAACTCTGTGAGATGAATTAACAGAACACAGAGCAGTTTCTCAGAAAGCTTCTTTCCAGTATTGATCGGAAGATATTTCCTTTTTCACCATAGCCCTCTATTGGCTTCCAAATATCCCTTTGCCAATTCCACAAGAACAGCCTTAGCGAAAGGCTTCTTGAAGGGAAAGATGTAACTCTGTGAGA
Organism: Erythrocebus patas; assembly: GCA_023783455.1. Taxonomy (NCBI): domain Eukaryota; kingdom Metazoa; phylum Chordata; class Mammalia; order Primates; family Cercopithecidae; genus Erythrocebus; species Erythrocebus patas. The sequence continues at coordinate 79,787 of JAKFHT010000086.1, read as the reverse complement.
TGAATTAACAGAACACAGAGCAGTTTCTCAGAAAGCTTCTTTCCAATTTTGAACGGAAGATATTTCCTTTTTCACCATAGCCCTCTATGGGCTTCCAAATATCCCTTTGCCAATTCCACAAGAACAGCCTTAGCCAAAGGCTTCTTAAAGGGAAATATGTAACTCTGTGAGATGAATTAACAGAAAACAGAGCAGTTTCTCAGAAAGCTTCTTTCCGGTTTTGAACGGAAGATATTTCCTTTTTCACCATAGCCCTCTATTGGCTTCCAAATATCACTCTGCCAATTCCACAAGAACAGCCTTAGCGAAAGGCTTCTTGAAGGAAAAGATGTAACTCTGTGAGATGAATTAACAGAACACAGAGCAGTTTTTCAGAAAGCTTCTTTCCAGTTTTGAACGGAAGATATTTCCTTTTTCACCATAGCCCTCTATGGGCTTCCAAATATCCCTTTGCCAATTCCACAAGAACAGCCTTAGCGAAAGGCTTCTTGAAGGGAATGATGTAACTCTGTGAGATGAATTAACAGAACACAGAGCAGTTTCTCAGAAGGCTTCTTTCCATTTTTGAACGGAAGATATTTCCTTTTTCACCATAGCCTTGTAAGGGCTTCCAAATATCACTTTGCCAATTCCTCAAGAACAGCCTTAGCGAAAGGCTTCTTGAAGGGAAAGATGTAACTCTGTGAGATGAATTAACAGAACACAGAGCAGTTTATCAGAAAGCTTCTTTCCAGTTTTGAACGGAAGATATTTCCTTTTTCACCATAGCCCTCTATGGGCTTCCAAATATCCCTTTGCCAATTCCACAAGAACAGCCTTAGCAAAAGGCTTCTTGAAGGGAAAGATGTACCTCTGTGAGATGAATTAACAGAACACAGAGCAGTTTCTCAGAAAGCTTCTTTCCAGTTTTGAACGGAAGATATTTCCTTTTTCACCATAGCCCTCTATGGGTTTCCAAATATCCCTTTGCCAATTCCACAAGAACAGCCTTAGCGATAGGCTTCTTGAAGAGAAAGATGTAACTCTGTGAGATGAATTATCAGAACACAGAGCAGTTTCTTAGAAAGCTTCTTTCCAGTTTTGAACGGAAGATATTTCCTTTTTCACCATAGCCCTTAAGGACTTCCAAATATCCCCTTGCCAATTCCACAAGAACAGCCTTAGCGAAAGGCTTCTTGAAGGGAAAGATGAAACTCTGTGAGATGAATTAACAGAACACAGAGCAGTTACTCAGAAAGCTTCTATCGAGTTTTGAACGGAAGATATTTCCTTTTTTACCATAGGCCTCTATGGGCTTCCAAATATCACTTTGCCAATTCCACAAGAACAACCTTAGCTAAAGGCTTCTTGAAGGGACAGATGTAAGTCTGTGAGATGAATTAACAGAACACAGAGCAGTTTCTCAGAAACCTTCTTTCCAGTTTTGAACGGAAGATATTTCCTTTTTCCCGGAGACCTCTATGGGCTTCCAAATATCACTTTGCCAATTCCACAAGAACAGCCTTAGCGAAAGGCTTCTTGAAGGGAAAGATGTAACTCTGTGAGATGAATTAACAGAACACAGAGCAGTTTCTCAGAAAGCTTCTTTCCAGTTTTGAACGGAAGATATTTCCTTTTTCACCATAGCCCTCTATGGGCTTCCAAATATCCTTTGCCAATTCCACAAGAACAGCCTTAGCGAAAGGCTTCTTGAAGAGAAAGATGTAACTGTGTGAGATGAATTAACAGAACACAGAGCAGTTTCTCAGAAAGCTTCTTTCCAGTTTTGAACGGAAGATATTTCCTTTTTCACCATAGCTCTCTATGGGCTTCCAAATATCCTTTGCCAATTCCACAAGAACAGCCTTAGCGAAAGGCTTCTTGAAGGAAAGATGTAACTCTGTGACATGAATTAACAGAACACAGAGCAGTTTCTCAGAAAGCTTCTTTCCAGTTTTGAAGCGGAAGATATTTCCTTTTTCACCATAGCCCTGTAAGGGCTTCCAAATATCACTTTGCCAATTCCACAAGAACAGCCTTAGCGAAGGCTTCTTGAAGGAAAGATGTAACTCTGTGAGATGAATTAACAGAACACAGAGCAGTTTCTCAGAAACCTTCTTTCCAGTTTTGAACGGAAGATATTTCCTTTTTCACCGTAGCCCTCTATGAGCTTCCAAATATCACTTTGCCAATTCCACAAGAACAGCCTTAGCGAAAGGCTTCTTGAAGGGAAAGATGTAACTCTGTGAGATGAATTAACAGAACACAGAGCAGTTTCTCAGAAAGCTTCTTTCCAGTTTTGAACGGAAGATATTTCCTTTTTCACCATAGCCCTCTGTGGGCTTCCAAATATCCTTTGCCAATTCCACAAGAACAGCCTTAGCGAAAGGCTTCTTGAAGGGAAAGATGTAACTCTGTGAGATGAATTAACAGAACACAGAGCAGTTTCACCATAAGCCTCTATGGGCTTCCAAATATCCCTTTGCCAATTCCACAAGAACAGCCTTAGCGAAAGGCTTCTTGAAGGGAAAGATGTAACTCTGTGAGATGAATTTACAGAAAACAGAGCAGTTTCTCAGAAAGCTTCTTTCCAGTTTTGAACGGAAGATATTTCCTTTTTCACCATAGCCCTCTATGGGCTTCCAAATATCCCTTTGCCAATTCCACAAGAACAGCCTTAGCGAAAGTCTTCTTGAAGGGAATGATGTAACTCTGTGAGATGAATTAACAGAACACAGAGCAGTTTCTCAGAAGGCTTCTTTCCATTTTTGAACGGAAGATATTTCCTTTTTCACCATAGCCTTGTAAGGGCTTCCAAATATCATTTGCCAATTCCACAAGAACAGCCTTAGCGAAAGGCTTCTTGAAGGGAAAGATGTAACTCTGTGAGATGAATTAACAGAACACAGAGCAGTTTATCAGAAAGCTTCTTTCCAGTTTTGAACGGAAGATATTTCCTTTTTCACCATAGCCCTCTATGGGCTTCCAAATATCCCTTTTCCAATTCCACAAGAACAGCCTTAGCGAAAGGCTTCTTGCATGGAAAGATGTAACCCTGTGAGATGAATTAACAGAACACAGAGCAGTTTCTCAGAAAGCTTCTTTAGAGTTTTGAACGGAAGATATTTCCTTTTTCACCATAGCCCTCTATGGGCTTCCAAATATCACTCTGCCAATTCCACAAGAACAGCTTTAGCGAAAGGCTTCTTGAAGGGAAAGATGTAACTCTGTGAGATGAATTAACAACACAGAGCAGTTTCTCAGAAAGCTTCTTTCCAGTTTTGAACGGAAGATATTTCCTTTTTCACCATAGCCCTCTTTGGGCTTCCAAATATCCCTTTGCCAATTCCTCAAGAACAGCCTTAGCGAAAGGCTTCTTGAAGGGAAAGATGTAACTCTGTGAAAAGAATTAACAGAATACAGAGCATTTTCTCAGAAAGGTTCTTTCCAGTTTTGAAGGGACGATATTTCCTTTTTCAACATAGCCCTCTATGGGCTTCCAAATATCCCTTTGCCAATTCCACAAGAACAGCCTTAGCGAAAGGCTTCTTGAAGGGAAAGATGTAACCCTGTGAGATGAATTAACAGAACACAGAGCAGTTTCTCAGAAAGCTTCTTTCCGGTTTTGAATGGAAGATATTTCCTTTTTCACCATAGCCCTCTATGGGCTTCCAAATATCGCTATGCCAACTCCACAAGAACAGCCTTAGCGAAATGCTTCTTGAAGGGAAAGATGTAACTCTGTGAGATGAATTAACAGAACACAGAGCAATTTCTCAGAAAGCTTCTTTCCAGTTTTGAACGGAAGATATTTCCTTTTTCACCATAGCCCTCTATGGGCTTCCAAATATCCCTTTGCCAATTCCAGAAGAACAGCCTTAGCGAAAGGCTTCTTGAAGGGAAAGATGTAACTCTGTGAGTTGAATTAACAGAACACAGAGCAGTTTCTCAGAAAGCTTCTTTCCACTTTTGAACGGAAGATATTTCCTTTTTCACCGTAGCCCTCTATGGGCTTCCAAATATCCCTTTGCCAATTCCACAACAACAGCCTTAGCGAAAGGCTTCTTGAAGGGAAAGATGTAACTCTGGGGGATGAATTAACAGAACACAGAGCAGTTTCTCAGAAAGCTTCCTTCCAGTTTTGATCGAAAGATATATCCTTTTTCACCATAGCCCTCTATGGGCTTCCAAATATCCCTTTGCCAATTCCACAAGAACAGCCTTAGCGAAAGGCTTCTTCAAGAGAAAGATGTAACTCTGTGAGAAGAATTAACAGAACACAGAGCAGTTTTTCAGAAAGCTTCTTTACAGTTTTGAACGGAAGATATTTCCTTTTTCACCATAGCCCTCTATGGGCTTCCAAATATCCCTTTGCCAATTCCACAAGAACAGCCTTAGCGAAAGGCTTCTTGAAGGGAAAGATGTAACTCTGTGAGATGAATTAACGGAACACAGAGCAGTTTCTCAGAAAGCTTCTTTCCAGTTTTGAACGGAAGATATTTTCTTTTTCACCATAGCCCTCTATGGGCTTCCAAATATCCCTTTGCCAGTTCCACAAGAACAGCTTTAGCGAAAGGCTTCTTGAAGGGAAAGATGTAACTCTGTGAGATGAATTAACAGAACACGGAGCAGTTTCTCAGAAAGCTTCTTTCCAGTTTTTAACGGAAGATATTTCCTTTTCATCTTAGCCTCTATTGGCTTCCAAATATCCTTTGCCAATTCCACAAGAAGAGCCTTAGCGAAAGGCTTCTTGAAGGGAAAGATGTAACTCTGTGAGATGAATTAACAGAACACAGAGCAGTTTTTCAGAAAGCTTTTTACAGTTTTGAACGGAAGATATTTCCTTTTCACCATAGCCTTCTATGGGCTTCCAAATATCCTTTGCCAATTCCACAAGAACAGCCTTAGCGAAAGTCTTCTTGAAGGAATGATGTAACTCTGTGAGATGAATTAACAGAACACAGAGCAGTTTCTAGAAAGCTTCTTTCCATTTTTGAACGGAAGATATTTCCTTTTCACCATAGCCATGTAAGGGCTTCCAAATATCACTTTGCCAATTCCTCAAGAACAGCCTTAGCGAAAGGCTTATTGAAGGGAAAGATGTAACTCTGTGAGATGAATTAACAGAACACAGAGCAGTTTCTCAGAAAGCTTCTTTCCAGTTTTGAACGGAAGTTATTTCCTTTTCACCATAGCCCTCTATGGGCTTCCAAATATCCTTGCCAATTCCACAAGAACAGCCTTAGCGAAAGGCTTATTGAAGGGAAAGATGTAAGTCTGTGAGATGAATTAACAGAACACAGAGCAGTTTCTCAGAAAGCTTCTTTCCAGTTTTGAACGGAAGATATTTTCTTTTTCACCTTAGCCCTCTATGGGCTTCCAAATATCCCTTTGCCAATTTCACAAAAACAGCCTTAGCCAAAGGCTTCTTAAAGGGAAATATGTAACTCTGTGAGATGAATTAAGAGAAAACAGAGCAGTTTCTCAGAAAGCTTCTTTCCAGTTTTGAACGGACGATATTTCCTTTTTCACCATAGCCCTCTATGGGCTTCCAAATATCACTTTGCCAATTCCACAAGAACAGCCTTAGCGAAAGGCTTCTTGAAGGGAAAGGTGTAACTCTGTGAGATGAATTAACAGAACACAGAGCAGTTTCTCAGAAAGCTTCCTTCCAGTTTTGATCGGAAGATATTTCCTTTTCCACCATAGCCCTCTATGGGCTTCCAAATATCCCTTTGCCAATTCCACAAGAACAGCCTTAGCGAAAGGCTTCTTGGAGAGAAAGGTGTAACTCTGTTAGATGAATTAACAGAACACAGAGCAGTTTCTCAGAAAGCTTCTTTCCAGTTTTGAACGGAAGATATTTCCTTTTTCACCATAGCCCTCTATGGGCTTCCAAATATCCCTTTGCCAATTCCACAAGAACAGCCTTAGCGAAAGGCTTCTTGATGGGAAAGATGTAACTCTGTGAGATGAATTAACAGAACACAGAGCAGTTTCTCAGAAAGCTTCTTTCCAGTTTACAACGGAAGATATTTCCTTTTCACCATAGCCCTCTATGGGCTTCCAAATATCCTTTGCCAATTCCACAAAACAGCCTTAGCCAAAGGCTTCTTGAAGGAAAGATGTAACTCTGTGAGATTAATTAACAGAAAACAAAGCAGTTTCTCAAGCTTCTTTCCGGTTTTGAACGGAAGATATTTCCTTTTCACCATAGCCCTCTATTGGGTTCAAAATATCACTCTGCCAATTCCACAAGAACAGCCTTAGCGAAAGGCTTCTTGAAGGAAAAGATGTAACTCTGTGAGATGAATTAACAGAACACAGAGCAGTTTCTCAGAAAGCTTCTTTCCAGTTTTTAACGGAAGATATTTCCTTTTTCACCATAGCCCTCTATGGGCTTCCAAATATCCTTTGCCAATTCCACAAGAACAGCCTTAGCGAAAGGCTTCTTGAAGGGAAAGATGTAACTCTGTGAGATGAATTAACAGAACACAGAGCAGTTTCTCAGAAAGCTTCTTTCCAGTTTTGAACGGAAGATATTTCCTTTTTCACCATAGCCATCTATGGGCTTCCAAATATCCCTTTGCCAATTCCACAAGAACAGCCTTAACGAAAGGCTTCTTGAAGGGAAAGATGTAACTCTGTGAGATGAATTAACAGAACACAGAGCAGTTTCTCAGAATGCTTCTTTCCACTTTTGAACGGAAGATATTTCCTTTTTCACCATAGCCCTCTATGGGCTTCCAAATATCCCTTTGCCAATTCCACAAGAACAGTCTTAGCGAAAGGCTTCTTGAATTGAAAGATGTAACTCTGTGAGATGAATTAACACAACACACAGCGGTTTCTCAGAAAGCTTCTTTCCGGTTTTGAACGGAAGATATTTCCTTTTCCACCATAGCCCTCTATGGGCTTCCAAATATCCCTTTGCCAATTCCACAAGAACTGCCTTAGCGAAAGGCTTCTTGAAGGGAAAGATGTAACTCTGTGAGATGAATTAACAGAACACAGAGCAGTTTTTCAGAAAGCTTCTTTCCGGTTTTGAACGGAAGATATTTACTTTTTCACCATTGCCCTCTATGGGCTTCCAAATATCCCTTTGCCAATTCCAAAAGAACTGCCTTAGCGAAAGGCTTCGTGAAGGGAAAGATGTAACTCTGTGAGATGAATTAACAGAACACAGAGCAGTTTCTCAGAAAGCTTCTTTAGAGTTTTGAACGGAAGATATTTCCTTTTTCACCATAGCCCTCTATGGGCTTCCAAATATCACTCTGCCAATTTCACAAGAACAGCTTTAGCGAAAGGCTTCTTGAAGGGAAAGATGTAACTCTGTGAGATGAATTAACAGAACACAGAGCAGTTTCTCAGAAAGCTTCTTTCCAGTTTTGAACGGAAGATATTTCCTTTTTCACCATAGCCCTCTTTGGGCTTCCAAATATCCTTTGCTAATTCCACAAGAACAGCCTTAGCGAAGGCTTCTTGAAGGGAAAGATGTAACTCTGTGAAAAGAATTAACAGAATACAGAGCATTTTCTCAGAAAGGTTCTTTCCAGTTTTGAAGGGAATATATTTCCTTTTTCAACATAGCCCTCTATGGGCTTCCAAATATCCCTTTGCCAATTCCACAAGAACAGCCTTAGCGAAAGGCTTCTTGAAGGGAAAGATGTAACCCTGTGAGATGAATTAACAGAACACAGAGCAGTTTCTCAGAAAGCTTCTTTCCGGTTTTGGATGGAAGATATTTCCTTTTTCACCATAGCCCTCTATGGGCTTCCAAATATCGCTATGCCAACTCCACAAGAACAGCCTTAGCGAAATGCTTCTAGAAGGGAAAGATGTAACTCTGTGAGATGAATTAACAGAACACAGAGCAGTTTCTCAAGCTTCTTTCCAGTTTTGAACGGAAGATATTTCCTTTTTCACCATAGCCCTCTATGGGCTTCCAAATATCCCTTTGCCAATTCCAGAAGAACAGCCTTAGCGAAAGGCTTCTTGAAGGGAAAGATGTAACTCTGTGAGTTGAATTAACAGAACACAGAGCAGTTTCTCAGAAAGCGTCTTTCCAGTTTTGAACGAAGATATTTCCTTTTTCCCCGTAGCCCTATATGGGCTTCGAAATATCACTCTGCCAATTCCACAAGAACAGCCTTAGCGAAAGGCTTCTTGAAGGGAAAGATGTAACTCTCTGAGAAGAATTAACAGAACACAGAGCATTTTCTCAGAAAGCTTCTTTCCAGTTTTGAACGGAAGATATTTCCTTTTTCACCATAGCCCTCTATGGGCTTCCAAATATCACTCTGCCAATTCCACAAGAACAGCCTTAGCGAAAGGCTTCTTCAAGGGAAAGATGTAACTCTGTGAGATGAATTAACAGAACACAGAGCAGTTTCTCAGAAAGCTTCTTTCCAGTATTGATCGGAAGATATTTCCTTTTTCACCATAGCCCTCTATTGGCTTCCAAATATCCCTTTGCCAATTCCACAAGAACAGCCTTAGCGAAGGCTTCTTGAAGGAAAGATGTAACTCTGTGAGATGAATTAACGGAACACAGAGCAGTTTCTCAGAAAGCTTCTTTCCAATTTTGAGCGGAAGATATTTCCTTTTCACCATAGCCCTCTATGGGCTTCCAAATATCCTTTGCCAATTCCACAAGAACAGCCTTAGCCAAAGGCTTCTTGAAGGAAAGATGTAACTCTGTGAGATGAATTAACAGAAAACAGAGCAGTTTCTCAGAAAGCTTCTTTCCGGTTTTGAACGGAAGATATTTCCTTTTCACCATAGCCCTCTATTGGCTTCCAAATATCACTTTGCCAATTCCACAAGAACAGCCTTAGCGAAAGGCTTCTTGAAGGAAAGATGTAACTCTGTGAGATGAATTAACAGAACACAGAGCAGTTTTTCAGAAAGCTTCTTTCCAGTTTTGAACGGAAGATATTTCCTTTTCACCATAGCCCTCTATGGGCTTCCAAATATCCTTTGCCAATTCCACAAGAACAGCCTTAGCGAAAGGCTTCTTGAAGGAATGATGTAACTCTGTGAGATGAATTAACAGAACACAGAGCAGTTTCTCAGAAGGCTTCTTTCCATTTTTGAGCGGAAGATATTTCCTTTTCACCATAGCCTTGTAAGGGCTTCCAAATATCACTTTGCCAATTCCTCAAGAACAGCCTTAGCGAAAGGCTTCTTGAAGGGAAAGATGTAACTCTGTGAGATGAATTAACAGAACACAGAGCAGTTTATCAGAAAGCTTCTTTCCAGTTTTGAAGCGGAAGATATTTCCTTTTCACCATAGCCCTCTATGGGCTTCCAAATATCCCTTTGCCAATTCCACAAGAACAGCCTTAGCAAAAGGCTTCTTGAAGGGAAAGATGTACCTCTGTGAGATGAATTAACAGAACACAGAGCAGTTTCTCAGAAAGCTTCTTTCCAGTTTTGAACGGAAGATATTTCCTTTTTCACCATAGCCCTCTATGGGTTTCCAAATATCCCTTTGCCAATTCCACAAGAACAGCCTTAGCGATAGGCTTCTTGAAGAGAAAGATGTAACTCTGTGAGATGAATTATCAGAACACAGAGCAGTTTCTCAAGCTTCTTTCCAGTTTTGAGCGGAAGATATTTCCTTTTCACCATAGCCCTTAAGGACTTCCAAATATCCCCTTGCCAATTCCACAAGAACAGCCTTAGCGAAAGGCTTCTTGAAGGGAAAGATGAAACTCTGTGAGATGAATTAACATAACACAGAGCAGTTACTCAGAAAGCTTCTATCGAGTTTTGAACGGAAGATATTTCCTTTTTTACCATAGGCCTCTATGGGCTTCCAAATATCACTTTGCCAATTCCACAAGAACAACCTTAGCTAAAGGCTTCTTGAAGGGACAGATGTAAGTCTGTGAGATGAATTAACAGAACACAGAGCAGTTTCTCAGAAACCTTCTTTCCAGTTTTGAACGGAAGATATTTCCTTTTTCCCCGGAGACCTCTATGGGCTTCCAAATATCACTTTGCCAATTCCACAAGAACAGCCTTAGCGAAAGGCTTCTTGAAGGGAAAGATGTAACTCTGTGAGATGAATTAACAGAACACAGAGCAGTTTCTCAGAAAGCTTCTTTCCAGTTTTTGAACGGAAGATATTTCCTTTTCACCATAGCCCTCTATGGGCTTCCAAATATCCCTTGCTAATTCCACAAGAACAGCCTTAGCGAAGGCTTCTTGAAGAGAAAGATGTAACTGTGAGATGAATTAACAGAACACAGAGCAGTTTCTCAAGCTTCTTTCCAGTTTTGAGCGGAAGATATTTCCTTTTCACCATAGCTCTCTATGGGCTTCCAAATATCCTTGCCAATTCCACAAGAACAGCCTTAGCCAAAGGCTTCTTGAAGGAAAGATGTAACTCTGTGACATGAATTAACAGAACACAGAGCAGTTTCTCAGAAGGCTTCTTTCCAGTTTTGAGCGGAAGATATTTCCTTTTTCACCATAGCCCTCTATGAGCTTCCAAATATCACTTTGCCAATTCCACAAGAACAGCCTTAGCGAAAGGCTTCTTGAAGGGACAGATGTAAGTCTGTGAGATGAATTAACAGAACACAGAGCAGTTTCTCAGAAACCTTCTTTCCAGTTTTGAGCGGAAGATATTTCCTTTTCACCGTAGCCTCTATGAGCTTCCAAATATCACTTTGCCAATTCCACAAGAACAGCCTTAGCGAAAGGCTTCTTGAAGGAAAGATGTAACTGTGTGAGATGAATTAACAGAACACAGAGCAGTTTCTCAGAAAGCTTCTTTCCAGTTTTGAGCGGAAGATATTTCCTTTTCACCATAGCCCTCTGTGGGCTTCCAAATATCCCTTTGCCAATTCCACAAGAACAGCCTTAGCGAAGGCTTCTTGAAGGAAAGATGTAACTGTGAGATGAATTAACAGAACACAGAGCAGTTTCACCATAAGCCTCTATGGGCTTCCAAATATCCTTTGCCAATTCCACAAGAACAGCCTTAGCGAAAGGCTTCTTGAAGGAAAGATGTAACTCTGTGAGATGAATTTACAGAAAACAGAGCAGTTTCTCAAGCTTCTTTCCAGTTTTGAACGGACGATATTTCCTTTTCACCATAGCCCTCATGGGCTTCCAAATATCCTTTGCCAATTCCACAAGAACAGCCTTAGCGAAAGTCTTCTTGAAGGAATGATGTAACTCTGTGAGATGAATTAACAGAACACAGAGCAGTTTCTCAGAAGGCTTCTTTCCATTTTTGAACGGAAGATATTTCCTTTTTCACCATAGCCTTGTAAGGGCTTCCAAATATCATTTGCCAATTCCACAAGAACAGCCTTAGCGAAAGGCTTCTTGAAGGAAAGATGTAACTCTGTGAGATGAATTAACAGAACACAGAGCAGTTTATCAGAAAGCTTCTTTCCAGTTTTGAACGGAAGATATTTCCTTTTCACCATAGCCCTCTATGGGCTTCCAAATATCCTTTTCCAATTCCACAAGAACAGCCTTAGCGAAAGGCTTCTTGCATGGAAAGATGTAACCTGTGAGATGAATTAACAGAACACAGAGCAGTTTCTCAGAAAGCTTCTTTAAAGTTTTGAGCGGAAGATATTTCCTTTTCACCATAGCCCTATGGGCTTCCAAATATCACTCTGCCAATTCCACAAGAACAGCCTTAGCGAAAGGCTTCTTGAAGGAAAGATGTAACTCTGTGAGATGAATTAACAACACAGAGCAGTTTCTCAGAAAGCTTCTTTCCAGTTTTGAGCGGAAGATATTTCCTTTTCACCATAGCCCTCTTTGGGCTTCCAAATATCCCTTTGCCAATTCCTCAAGAACAGCCTTAGCGAAAGGCTTCTTGAAGGGAAAGATGTAACTCTGTGAAAAGAATTAACAGAACACAGAGCATTTTCTCAGAAAGGTTCTTTCCAGTTTTGAACGGAAGATATTTCCTTTTTCACCATAGCCCTCTATGGGCTTCCAAATATCCCTTTGCCAATTCCACAAGAACAGCCTTAGCGAAAGGCTTCTTGAAGGGAAAGATGTAACCCTGTGAGATGAATTAACAGAACACAGAGCAGTTTCTCAGAAAGCTTCTTTCCGGTTTTGAACGGAAGATATTTCCTTTTTCACCATAGCCCTCTATGGGCTTCCAAATATCCCTTTGCCAATTCCACAAGAACAGCCTTAGCGAAAGGCTTCTTGAAGGAAAGATGTAACTCTGTGAGATGAATTAACAGAACACAGAGCAGTTTCTCAAGCTTCTTTCCAGTTTTGAGCGGAAGATATTTCCTTTTTCACCATAGCCCTCTATGGGCTTCCAAATATCCCTTGCCAATTCCAGAAGAACAGCCTTAGCGAAAGGCTTCTTGAAGGAAAGATGTAACTCTGTGAGTTGAATTAACAGAACACAGAGCAGTTTCTCAGAAAGCGTCTTTCCAGTTTTGAGCGGAAGATATTTCCTTTTTCCCCGTAGCCCTATATGGGCTTCGAAATATCACTCTGCCAATTCCACAAGAACAGCCTTAGCGAAAGGCTTCTTGAAGGGAAAGATGTAACTCTCTGAGAAGAATTAACAGAATACAGAGCATTTTCTCAGAAAGCTTCTTTCCAGTTTTGAGCGGAAGATATTTCCTTTTCACCATAGCCTCTATGGGCTTCCAAATATCACTCTGCTAATTCCACAAGAACAGCCTTAGCGAAAGGCTTCTTCAAGGAAAGATGTAACTCTGTGAGATGAATTAACAGAACACAGAGCAGTTTCTCAGAAAGCTTCTTTCCAGTATTGAACGGAAGATATTTCCTTTTTCACCATAGCCCTCTATTGGCTTCCAAATATCCCTTTGCCAATTCCACAAGAACAGCCTTAGCGAACGGCTTCTTGAAGGGAAAGATGTAACTCTGTAAGATGAATTAACAGAACACAGAGCAGTTTCTCAAGCTTCTTTCCAGTTTTGAGCGGAAGATATTTCCTTTTCACCATAGCCCTCTATGGGCTTCCAAATATCCTTGCCAATTCCACAAGAACAGCCTTAGCCAAAGGCTTCTTAAAGGGAAATATGTAACTCTGTGAGATGAATTAACAGAAAACAGAGCAGTTTCTCAGAAAGCTTCTTTCCGGTTTTGAACGGAAGATATTTCCTTTTTCACCATAGCCTCTATTGGCTTCCAAATATCACTCTGCCAATTCCACAAGAACAGCCTTAGCGAAAGGCTTCTTGAAGGAAAGATGTAACTCTGTGAGATGAATTAACAGAACACAGAGCAGTTTTTCAGAAAGCTTCTTTCCAGTTTTGAAGCGGAAGATATTTTTTTCACCATAGCCCTCTATGGGCTTCCAAATATCCTTTGCCAATTCCACAAGAACAGCCTTAGCGAAAGGCTTCTTGAAGGAATGATGTAACTCTGTGAGATGAATTAACAGAACACAGAGCAGTTTCTCAGAAAGCTTCTTTCCAGTTTTGAGCGGAAGATATTTCCTTTTTAACCATAGCCTTGTAAGGGCTTCCAAATATCACTTTGCCAATTCCTCAAGAACAGCCTTAGCGAAAGGCTTCTTGAAGGGAAAGATGTAACTCTGTGAGATGAATTAACAGAACACAGAGCAGTTTATCAGAAAGCTTCTTTCCAGTTTTGAGCGGAAGATATTTCCTTTTCACCATAGCCCTCTATGGGCTTCCAAATATCCTTTGCCAATTCCACAAGAACAGCCTTAGCAAAGGCTTCTTGAAGGAAAGATGTAACTCTGTGAGATGAATTAACAGAACACAGAGCAGTTTCTCAGAAAGCTTCTTTCCAGTTTTGAAGCGGAAGATATTTCCTTTTTCACCATAGCCTCTATGGGTTTCCAAATATCCCTTTGCCAATTCCACAAGAACAGCCTTAGCGATAGGCTTCTTGAAGAGAAAGATGTAACTCTGTGAGATGAATTATCAGAACACAGAGCAGTTTCTTAGAAAGCTTCTTTCCAGTTTTGAACGGAAGATATTTCCTTTTTCACCATAGCCCTTAAGGACTTCCAAATATCCCTTGCCAATTCACAAGAACAGCCTTAGCGAAAGGCTTCTTGAAGGAAAGATGAAACTCTGTGAGATGAATTAACAGAACACAGAGCAGTTTCTCAAGCTTCTTTCCAGTTTTGAACGGAAGATATTTCCTTTTTTACCATAGGCCTCTATGGGCTTCCAAATATCACTTTGCCAATTCCACAAGAACAACCTTAGCTAAAGGCTTCTTGAAGGGACAGATGTAAGTCTGTGAGATGAATTAACAGAACACAGAGCAGTTTCTCAGAAACCTTCTTTTCCAGTTTTGAGCGGAAGATATTTCCTTTTTCACCGTAGCCCTCTATGGGCTTCCAAATATCACTTTGCCAATTCCACAAGAACAGCCTTAGCGAAAGGCTTTTGAAGGGAAAGATGTAACCTGTGAGATGAATTAACAGAACACAGAGCAGTTTCTCAGAAAGCTTCTTCCAGTTTTGAACGAAGATATTTCCTTTTTCACCATAGCCTCTATGGGCTTCCAAATATCCCTGCTAATTCCACAAGAACAGCCTTAGCGAAAGGCTTCTTGAAGAGAAAGATGTAACAGTGTGAGATGAATTAACAGAACACAGAGCAGTTTCTCAGAAAGCTTCTTTCCAGTTTTGAGCGGAAGATATTTCCTTTTTCACCATAGCCTCTATGGGCTTCCAAATATCCTTTGCCAATTCCACAAGAACAGCCTTCGCGAAAGGCTTCTTGAAGGGAAAGATGTAACTCTGTGAGATGAATTAACAGAACACAGAGCAGTTTCTCAGAAAGCTTCTTTCCATTTTTAAACGGAAGATATTTCCTTTTTCACCATAGCCCTGTAAGGGCTTCCAAATATCACTTTGCCAATTCCACAAGAACAGCCTTAGCGAAGGCTTCTTGAAGGGAAAGATGTAACTCTGTGAGATGAATTAACAGAACACAGAGCAGTTTCTCAGAAAGCTTCTTCCAGTTTTGAACGGAAGATATTTCCTTTTTCACCGTAGCCCTCTATGAGCTTCCAAATATCACTTTGCTAATTCCACAAGAACAGCCTTAGCGAAAGGCTTCTGGAAGGGAAAGATGTAACTCTGTGAGAAGAATTAACAGAACACAGAGCAGTTTCTCAGAAAGCTTCTTTCCAGTTTTGAACGGAAGATATTTCCTTTTTCACCATAGCCCTCTGGGGGTTCCAAATATCCCCTTGCGAATTCCACAAGAACAGCCTTAGCGAAAGGCTTCTTGAAGGAAAGATGTAACCTGTGAGATGAATTAACAGAACACAGAGCAGTTTTTCACCATAGCCTCTATGGGCTTCCAAATATCCCTTTGCTAATTCCACAAGAACAGCCTTAGCGAAAGGCTTCTTGAAGGGAAAGATGTAACCTGTGAGATGAATTAACAGAACACAGAGCAGTTTCTCAGAAAGCTTCTTTCCAGTTTTGAACGGAAGATATTTTTTTCACCATAGCCCTCTGGGCTTCCAAATATCCCTTGCCAATTCCACAAGAACAGCCTTAGCGAAAGGCTTTTGAAGGAAAGATGTAACCTGTGAGATGAATTAACAGAACACAGAGCAGTTTCACCATAAGCCTCTATGGGCTTCCAAATATCCCTTTGCCAATTCCACAAGAACAGCCTTAGCGAAAGGCTTCTTGAAGGGAAAGATGTAACTCTGTGAGATGAATTTACAGAAAACAGAGCAGTTTCTCAGAAAGCTTCTTTCCAGTTTTGAACGGACGATATTTCCTTTTTCACCATAGCCCTCTATGGGCTTCCAAATATCCCTTTGCCAATTCCACAAGAACAGCCTTAGCGAAAGTCTTCTTGAAGGGAATGATGTAACTCTGTGAGATGAATTAACAGAACACAGAGCAGTTTCTCAGAAGGCTTCTTTCCATTTTTGAACGGAAGATATTTCCTTTTTCACCATAGCCTTGTAAGGGCTTCCAAATATCATTTGCCAATTCCTAAAGAACAGCCTTAGCGAAAGGCTTCTTGAAGGGAAAGATGTAACTCTGTGAGATGAATTAACAGAACACAGAGCAGTTTCTCAGAAAGCTTCTTTCCAGTTTTGAACGGAAGATATTTCCTTTTTCACCATAGCCCTCTATGGGCTTCCAAATATCCCTTTGCCAATTCCACAAGAACAGCCTTAGCGAAAGTCTTCTTGAAGGGAATGATGTAACTCTGTGAGATGAATTAACAGAACACAGAGCAGTTTCTCAGAAGGCTTCTTTCCATTTTTGAACGGAAGATATTTCCTTTTTCACCATAGCCTTGTAAGGGCTTCCAAATATCACTTTGCCAATTCCTCAAGAACAGCCTTAGCGAAAGGCTTATTGAAGGGAAAGATGTAACTCTGTGAGATGAATTAACAGAACACAGAGCAGTTTCTCAGAAAGCTTCTTTCCAGTTTTGAACGGAAGTTATTTCCTTTTTCACCATAGCCTCTATGGGCTTCCAAATATCCTTTGCTAATTCCACAAGAACAGCCTTAGCGAAAGGCTTATTGAAGGAAAGATGTAACTCTGTGAGATGAATTAACAGAACACAGAGCAGTTTCTCAGAAAGCTTCTTCCAGTTTTGAACGGGAGATATTTCCTTTTTCACCATAGCCCTCTATGGGCTTCCAAATATCACTCTGCCAATTCCACAAGAACAGCCTTAGCGAAAGGCTTTTGAAGGGAAAGATGTAACTCTGAGATGAATTAACAGAACACAGAGCAGTTTTTCAGAAAGCTTTTTCCAGTTTTGAACGGAAGATATTTCCTTTTTCACCATAGCCCTCTATGGGCTTCCAAATATCCTTTGCTAATTCCACAAGAACAGCCTTAGCGAAAGGCTTCTTCAAGAGAAAGATGTAACTGTGTGAGATGAATTAACAGAACACAGAGCAGTTTCTCAGAAAGCTTCTTTCCATTTTTGAACGGAAGATATTTCCTTTTTCACCATAGCCCTCTAAGGGCTTCCAAATATCACTTTGCCAATTCTCAAGAACAGCCTTAGCGAAAGGCTTTTGAAGGGAAAGATGTAACTCTGTGAGATGAATTAACAGAACACAGAGCAGTTTCTCAGAAAGCTTCTTTCCAGTTTTGAACGGAAGATATTTCCTTTTTCACCATAGCCTCTATGGGCTTCCAAATATCCTTTGCTAATTCCACAAGAACAGCCTTAGCGAAAGGCTTCTTGAAGGGAAAGATGTAACTCTGTGAGTTGAATTAACAGAACACAGAGCAGTTTCTCAGAAAGCTTCTTTCCAGTTTTGAACGAAGATATTTCCTTTTTCACCATAGCCCTCTATGGGCTTCCAAATATCACTTTGCTAATTCCACAAGAACAGCCTTAGCGAAAGGCTTCTTGAAGAGAAAGATGTAACTCTGTGAGAAGAATTAACAGAACACAGAGCATTTTCTCAGAAAGCTTCTTTCCAGTTTTGAACGGAAGATATTTCCTTTTTCACCATAGCCCTCTATGGGCTTCCAAATATCCCTTTGCCAATTCCACAAGAACAGCCTTAGCGAAAGGCTTTTGAAGGGAAAGATGTAACTCTGTGAGATGAATTAACAGAACACATTTTTCACCATAGCCCTCTATGGGCTTCCAAATATCCTTTGCTAATTCCACAAGAACAGCCTTAGCGAAAGGCTTCTTGAAGGGAAAGATGTAACTCTGTGAGATGAATTTACAGAACACAGAGCAGTTTCTCAGAAAGCTTCTTTCCAGTTTTGAACGGACGATATTTCCTTTCTCACCATAGCCCTCTATGGGCTTCCAAATATCCCTTTGTTAATTCCACAAAAACAGCCTTAGCGAAAGGCTTCTTGAAGGGAAAGATGTAACTCTGTGAGATGAATTATCAGAACACAGAGCAGTTTCTCAGAAAGCTACTTTCCAGTTTTGAACGGAAGATATTTCCTTTTTCCCCGTAGCCCTCTATGGGCTTCCAAATATCACTTTGCCAATTCCACAAGAACAGCCTTAGCGAAAGGCTTCTTGAAGGGAAAGATGTAACTCTGTGAGATGAATTAACAGAACACAGAGCCGTTTCTCAGAAAGCTTCCTTCCAGTTTTGATCGGAAGATATTTCCTTTTCCACCATAGCCCTCTATGGGCTTCCAAATATCCCTTTGCCAATTCCACAAGAACAGCCTTAGCGAAAGGCTTCTTGAAGGGAAAGGTGTAACTCTGTGAGATGAATTAACAGAACACAGAGCAGTTTCTCAAGCTTCTTTCCCGTTTTGAACGGAAGATATTTCCTTTTTCACCATAGCCCTCTATGGGCTTCCAAATATCCCTTTGCCAATTCCACAAGAACAGCCTTAGCGAAAGGCTTCTTGATGGGAAAGATGTAACTCTGTGAGATGAATTAACAGAACACAGAGCAGTTTCTCAGAAAGCTTCTTTCCAGTTTACAACGGAAGATATTTCCTTTTTCACCATAGCCCTCTATGGGCTTCCAAATATCCCTTTGCCAATTCCACAAAAACAGCCTTAGCCAAAGGCTTCTTAAAGGGAAAGATGTAACTCTGTGAGATGAATTAACAGAAAACAAAGCAGTTTCTCAGAAAGCTTCTTTCCGGTTTTGAACGGAAGATATTTCCTTTTTCACCATAGCCCTCTATTGGGTTCCAAATATCACTCTGCCAATTCCACAAGAACAGCCTTAGCGAAAGGCTTCTTGAAGGAAAAGATGTAACTCTGTGAGATGAATTAACAGAACACAGAGCAGTTTCTCAGAAAGCTTCTTTCCAGTTTTGAACGGAAGATATTTCCTTTTCACCATAGCCCTCTATGGGCTTCCAAATATCCCTTTGCCAATTCCACAAGAACAGCCTTAGCGAAAGGCTTCTTGAAGGGAAAGATGTAACTCTGTGAGTTGAATTAACAGAACACAGAGCAGTTTCTCAGAAAGCGTCTTTCCAGTTTTGAACGGAAGATATTCCTTTTTCACCATAGCCTCTATGGGCTTCCAAATATCACTCTGCCAATTCCACAAGAACAGCCTTAGCGAAAGGCTTCTTGAAGGGAAAGATGTAACTCTGTGAGAAGAATTAACAGAACACAGAGCATTTTCTCAGAAAGCTTCTTTCCAGTTTTGAACGGAAGATATTTCCTTTTTCACCATAGCCCTCTATGGGCTTCCAAATATCACTCTGCCAATTCCACAAGAACAGCCTTAGCGAAAGGCTTCTTCAAGGGAAAGATGTAACTCTGTGAGATGAATTAACAGAACACAGAGCAGTTTCTCAGAAAGCTTCTTTCCAGTATTGAACGGAAGATATTTCCTTTTTCACCATAGCCCTATGGGCTTCCAAATATCCCTTGCTAATTCCACAAGAACAGCCTTAGCGAAAGGCTTCTTGAAGGAAAGATGTAACTCTGTGAGATGAATTAACAGAACACAGAGCAGTTTCAGAAAGCTTCTTTCCAATTTTGAACGGAAGATATTTTTTTCACCATAGCCCTCTATGGGCTTCCAAATATCCTTTGCCAATTCCACAAGAACAGCCTTAGCCAAAGGCTTCTTAAAGGAAATATGTAACTCTGTGAGATGAATTAACAGAACACAGAGCAGTTTCTCAGAAAGCTTCTTTCCGGTTTTGAACGGAAGATATTTCCTTTTTCACCATAGCCCTCTATGGGTTCCAAATATCACTCTGCTAATTCCACAAGAACAGCCTTAGCGAAAGGCTTTGAAGGAAAGATGTAACCTGTGAGATGAATTAACAGAACACAGAGCAGTTTCTCAGAAAGCTTCTTTCCAGTTTTGAACGGAAGATATTTCCTTTTTCACCATAGCCCTCTATGGGCTTCCAAATATCCTTTGCTAATTCCACAAGAACAGCCTTAGCGAAAGGCTTCTTGAAGGGAAAGATGTAACTCTGTGAGTTGAATTAACAGAACACAGAGCAGTTTCTCAGAAAGCTTCTTCCAGTTTTGAACGAAGATATTTCCTTTTTCACCATAGCCCTCTATGGCTTCCAAATATCCTTTGCCAATTCCACAAGAACAGCCTTAGCGAAAGGCTTCTTGAAGGAAAGATGTAACTCTGTGAGTTGAATTAACAGAACACAGAGCAGTTTCTCAGAAAGTTTCTTTCCAGTTTTGAACGAAGATATTTCCTTTTTCACCGTAGCCTCTATGGGCTTCCAAATATCACTCTGCTAATTCCACAAGAACAGCCTTAGCGAAAGGCTTTGAAGGAAAGATGTAACTCTGTGAGAAGAATTAACAGAACACAGAGCATTTTCTCAGAAAGCTTCTTCCAGTTTTGAACGGAAGATATTTCCTTTTTCACCATAGCCCTCTATGGGCTTCCAAATATCACTCTGCCAATTCCACAAGAACAGCCTTAGCGAAAGGCTTCTTCAAGGGAAAGATGTAACTCTGTGAGATGAATTAACAGAACACAGAGCAGTTTCTCAGAAAGCTTTTTCCAGTTTTGAACGGAAGATATTTCCTTTTCACCGTAGCCCTCTATGGGCTTCCAAATATCCTTTGCCAATTCCACAAGAACAGCCTTAGCGAAGGCTTCTTGAAGGAAAGATGTAACTCTGTGAGATGAATTAACAGAACACAGAGCAGTTTCTCAGAAAGCTTCTTTCCGGTTTTGAGCGGAAGATATTTCCTTTTTCACCATAGCCCTCTATGGGCTTCCAAATATCACTCTGCCAATTCCACAAGAACAGCCTTAGCGAAAGGCTTCTTGAAGGAAAGATGTAACTCTGTGAGATGAATTAACAGAACACAGAGCAGTTTCTCAGAAAGCTTCTTTCCAGTTTTGATCGGAAGATATTTCCTTTTTCACCATAGCCCTCTATGGGCTTCCAAATATCCTTGCCAATTCCACAAGAACAGCCTTAGCGAAAGGCTTCTTGAAGGAAAGATGTAACTCTGTGAGAAGAATTAACAGAACACAGAGCATTTTCTCAGAAAGCTTCTTTCCATTTTTGAACGGAAGATATTTCCTTTTTCACCATAGCCCTCTATGGGCTTCCAAATATCACTCTGCCAATTCCACAAGAACAGCCTTAGCGAAAGGCTTCTTCAAGGAAAGATGTAACTCTGTGAGATGAATTAACAGAACACAGAGCAGTTTCTCAGAAAGCTTCTTTCCAGTATTGAACGGAAGATATTTTTTTCACCATAGCCTCTATGGGCTTCCAAATATCCTTTGCCAATTCCACAAGAACAGCCTTAGCGAAAGGCTTCTTGAAGGAAAGATGTAACTCTGTGAGATGAATTAACAGAACACAGAGCAGTTTCTCAGAAGGCTTCTTTCCATTTTTGAACGGAAGATATTTCCTTTTCACCATAGCCTTGTAAGGGCTTCCAAATATCACTTTGCCAATTCCTCAAGAACAGCCTTAGCGAAAGGCTTCTTGAAGGGAAAGATGTAACTCTGTGAGATGAATTAACAGAACACAGAGCAGTTTCTCAGAAAGCTTCTTTCCAGTTTTGAACGGAAGATATTTTTTTCACCATAGCCCTCTAAGGGCTTCCAAATATCCTTTGCCAATTCCACAAGAACAGCCTTAGCGAAAGGCTTCTTGAAGGAAAGATGTAACTCTGTGAGTTGAATTAACAGAACACAGAGCAGTTTCTCAGAAAGCTTCTTTCCAGTTTTGAGCGAAGATATTTCCTTTTTCACCATAGCCTCTATGGGCTTCCAAATATCACTCTGCCAATTCCACAAGAACAGCCTTAGCGAAAGGCTTCTTGAAGGAAAGATGTAACTCTGTGAGAAGAATTAACAGAACACAGAGCATTTTCTCAGAAAGCTTCCTTCCAGTTTTGAACGGAAGATATTTCCTTTTCACCATAGCCCTCTATGGGCTTCCAAATATCACTCTGCCAATTCCACAAGAACAGCCTTAGCGAAAGGCTTCTTCAAGGAAAAGATGTAACTCTGTGAGATGAATTAACAGAACACAGAGCAGTTTCTCAGAACGCTTCTTTCCAGTATTGAACGGAAGATATTTCTTTTCACCATAGCCTCTATGGGTTTCCAAATATCCTTTGCTAATTCCACAAGAACAGCCTTAGCGAAAGGCTTCTTGAAGGGAAAGATGTAACTCTGTGAGATGAATTAACAGAACACAGAGCAGTTTCTCAGAAAGCTTTTTCCAGTTTTGAACGGAAGATATTTCCTTTTTCCCGTAGCCCTCTATGGGCTTCCACAAGAACAGCCTTAGCGAAAGGCTTCTTGAAGGGAAAGATGTAACCTGTGAGATGAATTAACAGAACACAGAGCAGTTTCTCAGAAAGCTTCTTTCCAGTTTTGAACGGAAGATATTTCCTTTTTCACCGTAGCCCTCTATGGGCTTCCAAATATCCCTTGCCAATTCCACAAGAACAGCCTTAGCGAAAGGCTTCTTGAAGGGAAAGATGTAACTGTGTGAGATGAATTAACAGAACACAGAGCAGTTTCTCAGAAAGCTTTTTCCAGTTTTGAACGGAAGATATTTCCTTTTCACCATAGCCCTATGGGCTTCCAAATATCCCTTGCCAATTCCACAAGAACAGCCTTAGCGAAAGTCTTCTTGAAGGAATGATGTAACTCTGTGAGATGAATTAACAGAACACAGAGCAGTTTCTCAGAAGGCTTCTTTCCATTTTTGAACGGAAGATATTTTTTCACCATAGCCTTGTAAGGGCTTCCAAATATCACTTTGCCAATTCCTCAAGAACAGCCTTAGCGAAAGGCTTGAAGGGAAAGATGTAACCTGTGAGATGAATTAACAGAACACAGAGCAGTTTCTCAGAAAGCTTCTTTCCAGTTTTGAACGGAAGATATTTCCTTTTTCACCATAGCCCTATGGGCTTCCAAATATCCTTTGCTAATTCCACAAGAACAGCCTTAGCGAAAGGCTTCTTCAAGGGAAAGATGTAACTCTGTGAGATGAATTAACAGAACACAGAGCAGTTTCTCAGAAAGCTTCTTTCCAGTATTGAACGGAAGATATTTCCTTTTTCACCATAGCCCTCTATGGGCTTCCAAATATCCTTTGCTAATTCCACAAGAACAGCCTTAGCGAAAGGCTTCTTGAAGGAAAGATGTAACTCTGTGAGATGAATTAACAGAACACAGAGCAGTTTCTCAGAAAGCTTCTTTCCAATTTTGAACGGAAGATATTTTTTCACCATAGCCCTCTATGGGCTTCCAAATATCCCTTGCTAATTCCACAAGAACAGCCTTAGCCAAAGGCTTCTTAAAGGAAATATGTAACTCTGTGAGATGAATTAACAGAACACAGAGCAGTTTCTCAGAAAGCTTCTTTCCGGTTTTGAACGGAAGATATTTCCTTTTCACCATAGCCCTCTATTGGCTTCCAAATATCACTCTGCCAATTCCACAAGAACAGCCTTAGCGAAAGGCTTCTTGAAGGAAAGATGTAACTCTGTGAGATGAATTAACAGAACACAGAGCAGTTTCTCAGAAAGCGTCTTTCCAGTTTTGAACGGAAGATATTTCCTTTTTCACCGTAGCCCTCTATGGGCTTCCAAATATCCTTTGCCAATTCCACAAGAACAGCCTTAGCGAAAGGCTTGAAGGAAAGATGTAACTCTGTGAGATGAATTAACAGAACACAGAGCAGTTTCTCAGAAAGCTTCCTTCCAGTTTTGAACGGAAGATATTTCCTTTTCACCATAGCCTCTATGGGCTTCCAAATATCCTTTGCTAATTCCACAAGAACAGCCTTAGCGAAAGGCTTCTTCAAGAGAAAGATGTAACTGTGTGAGATGAATTAACAGAACACAGAGCAGTTTTCAGAAAGCTTCTTTCCAGTTTTGAACGGAAGATATTTCCTTTTTCACCATAGCCCTCTATGGGCTTCCAAATATCCTTTGCCAATTCCACAAGAACAGCCTTAGCGAAAGTCTTCTTGAAGGGAATGATGTAACTCTGTGAGATGAATTAACAGAACACAGAGCAGTTTCTCAGAAGGCTTCTTTCCATTTTGAACGGAAGATATTTCCTTTTCACCATAGCCTTGTAAGGGCTTCCAAATATCACTTTGCCAATTCCACAAGAACAGCCTTAGCGAAAGGTTTCTTGAAGGAAAGATGTAACTCTGTGAGATGAATTAACAGAACACAGAGCAGTTTTCAGAAAGCTTCTTTCCAGTTTTGAACGGAAGATATTTCCTTTTCACCATAGCCCTCTATGGGCTTCCAAATATCCTTTGCCAATTCCACAAGAACAGCCTTAGCGAAAGGCTTCTTGAAGGAAAGATGTAACTCTGTGAGTTGAATTAACAGAACACAGAGCAGTTTCTCAGAAAGCTTCTTCCAGTTTTGAACGGAAGATATTTCCTTTTTCCCGTAGCCCTCTATGGGCTTCCAACTATCACTCTGCCAATTCCACAAGAACAGCCTTAGCGAAAGGCTTCTTGAAGGGAAAGATGTAACTCTGTGAGAAGAATTAACAGAACACAGAGCATTTTCTCAGAAAGCTTCTTTCCAGTTTTGAACGGAAGATATTTCCTTTTCACCATAGCCTCTATGGGCTTCCAAATATCACTCTGCCAATTCCACAAGAACAGCCTTAGCGAAAGGCTTCTTCAAGGGAAAGATGTACCTCTGTGAGATGAATTAACAGAACACAGAGCAGTTTCTCAGAAAGCTTCTTTCCAGTATTGAACGGAAGATATTTCCTTTTTCACCATAGCCCTCTATGGGCTTCCAAATATCCACCATAGCCCTCTATGGGCTTCCAAATATCACTTTGCCAATTCCACAAGAACAGCCTTAGCCAAAGGCTTCTTGAAGGAAAGATGTAACTCTGTGAGATGAATTAACAGAACACAGAGCAGTTTCTCAGAAAGCTTCCTTCCAGTTTTGAATGGAAGATATTTCCTTTTTCACCATAGCCTCTATGGGCTTCCAAATATCACTCTGCCAATTCCACAAGAACAAACTTAGCGAAAGGTTTCTTGAAGGGAAAGATGTAACTCTGTGAGATGAATTAACAGAACACAGAGCAGTTTCTCAGAAAGCTTCTTTCCAGTTTTGAACAGAAGATATTTCCTTTTTCACCATAGCCCTCTATGGGCTTCCAAATATCCCTTTGCCAGTTCCACAAGAACAGCCATAGCGAAAGGCTTCTTGAAGGGAAAGATGTAACTCTGTGAGATGAGTTAACAGAACACAGAGCAGTTTCTCAGAAAGCTTCTTTCCGGTTTTGAACGGAAGATATTTCCTTTTCACCATAGCCCTCTAAGGGCTTCCAAATATCCTTTGCTAATTCCACAAGAACAGCCTTAGCGAAAGGCTTCTTGAAGGAAAGATGTAACTCTGTGAGATGAATTAACAGAACACAGAGCAGTTTCTCAGAAAGCTTCTTTCCAGTTTTGAACGGAAGATATTAGCTTTTTCACCATAGCCCTCTATGGGCTTCCAAATATCCTTTGCCAATTCCACAAGAACAGCCTTAGCGAAAGGCTTTTGAAGGAAAGATGTAACTCTGTGAGATGAATTTACAGAACACAGAGCAGTTTCTCAGAAAGCTACTTTCCAGTTTTGAACGGAAGATATTTCCTTTTTCCCCGTAGCCCTCTATGGGCTTCCAAATATCACTTTGCCAATTCCACAAGAACAGCCTTAGCGAAAGGCTTCTTGAAGGGAAAGATGTAACTCTGTGAGATGAATTAACAGAACACAGAGCCGTTTCTCAGAAAGCTTCCTTCCAGTTTTGATCGGAAGATATTTCCTTTTCCACCATAGCCCTCTATGGGCTTCCAAATATCCCTTTGCCAATTCCACAAGAACAGCCTTAGCGAAAGGCTTCTTGAAGGGAAAGGTGTAACTCTGTGAGATGAATTAACAGAACACAGAGCAGTTTCTCAGAAAGCTTCTTTCCCGTTGTGAACGGAAGATATTTTCTTTTTCACCATAGCCCTCTATGGGCTTCCAAATATCCCTTTGCCAATTCCACAAGAACAGCCTTAGCGAAAGGCTTCTTGATGGGAAAGATGTAACTCTGTGAGATGAATTAACAGAACACAGAGCAGTTTCTCAGAAAGCTTCTTTCCAGGTTACAACGGAAGATATTTCCTTTTTCACCGTAGCCCTCTATAGGCTTCCAAATATCCCTTTGCCAATTCCACAAAAACAGCCTTAGCCAAAGGCTTCTTAAAGGAAAGATGTAACTCTGTGAGATGAATTAACAGAAAACAAAGCAGTTTCTCAGAAAGCTTCTTTCCGGTTTTGAACGGAAGATATTTCCTTTTTCACCATAGCCCTCTATTGGGTTCCAAATATCACTCTGCCAATTCCACAAGAACAGCCTTAGCGAAAGGCTTCTTGAAGGAAAAGATGTAACTCTGTGAGATGAATTAACAGAACACAGAGCAGTTTCTCATAAAGCTTCTTTCCAGTTTTGAACGGAAGATATTTCCTTTTTCACCATAGCCCTCTATGGGCTTCCAAATATCCCTTTGCCAATTCCACAAGAACAGCCTTAGCGAAAGTCTTCTTTAGGGAAAGATGTAACTCTGTGAGTTGAATTAACAGAACACACAGCAGTTTCTAAAAAGCGTCTTTCCAGTTTTGAACGAATATAT
The DNA here is from genome assembly GCA_023783455.1 of Erythrocebus patas. Lineage (NCBI taxonomy): Eukaryota > Metazoa > Chordata > Mammalia > Primates > Cercopithecidae > Erythrocebus > Erythrocebus patas. Next base: position 53,236 of record JAKFHT010000086.1, on the reverse strand, counting down.
TTCCTTTTTCCCAGTAGCCCTCTATGGGCTTCCAAATATCACTCTGCCAATTCCACAAGAACAGCCTTAGCGAAAGGCTTCTTGAAGGGAAAGATGTAACTCTGTGAGAAGAATTAACAGAACACAGAGCATTTTCTCAGAAAGCTTCTTTCCAGTTTTGAACGGAAGATATTTCCTTTTCACCATAGCCTCTATGGGCTTCCAAATATCACTCTGCTAATTCCACAAGAACAGCCTTAGCGAAAGGCTTCTTGAAGGAAAGATGTAACTCTGTGAGATGAATTAACAGAACACAGAGCAGTTTCTCAGAAAGTTTCTTTCCAGTTTTGAACGGAAGATATTTCCTTTTCCACCATAGCCCTCTATGGGCTTCCAAATATCCTTTGCCAATTCCACAAGAACAGCCTTAGCGAAAGGCTTTTGAAGGGAAAGATGTAACTCTGTGAGATGAATTAACAGAACACAGAGCAGTTTCTCAGAAAGCTTCTTTCCAGTTTTGAACGGACGTTATTTCCTTTTCACCATAGCCTCTATGGGCTTCCAAATATCCTTTGCCAATTCCACAAGAACAGCCTTAGCGAAAGGCTTCTTGAAGGAAAGATGTAACTCTGTGAGATGAATTAACAGAACACAGAGCAGTTTCTCAGAAAGCTTCTTTCCAGTTTACAACGGAAGATATTTCCTTTTCACCATCGCCTCTATGGGTTTCCAAATATCCCTTGCCAATTCCACAAAACAGCCTTAGCCAAAGGCTTCTTAAAGGAAAGATGTAACTCTGTGAGATGAATTAACGGAAAACAGAGCAGTTTCTCAGAAAGCTTCTTTCCGGTTTTGAACGGAAGATATTTCCTTTTCACCATAGCCCTCTATGGGCTTCCAAATATCCTTTGCCAATTCCACAAGAACTGCCTTAGCGAAAGGCTTTGTGAAGGAAAGTTGTAACTCTGTGAGATGAATTAACAGAACACAGAGCAGTTTCTCAGAATGCTTCTTTCCAGTTTTGAACGGAAGATATTTCCTTTTCACCATAGCCTCTATGGGCTTCCAAACATCACTCTGCCAATTCCACAAGAACAGCTTTAGCGAAAGGCTTGAAGGAAAGATATAACTCTGTGAGATGAATTAACAGAACACAGAGCAGTTTCTCAGAAAGCTTCTTTCCAGTTTTGAACGGAAGATATTTCCTTTTTCACCGTAGCCCTCTTTGGGCTTCCAAATATCCCTTTGCCAATTCCTCAAGAACAGCCTTAGCGAAAGACTTCTTGAAGGAAAGATGTAACTCTGTGAAAAGAATTAACAGAACACAGAGCATTTTCTCAGAAAGCTTCTTTCCAGTTTTGAACGGAAGATATTTCCTTTTCACCATAGCCCTCTATGGGCTTCCAAATATCCTTTGCCAATTCCACAAGAACAGCCTTAGCGAAAGGCTTCTTGAAGGAAATATGTAACTCTGTGAGATGAATTAACAGAACATAGAGCAGTTTCTCAGAAAGCTTCTTTCCAGTTTTGAACGGTAGATATTTCCTTTTCACCATAGCCCTCTATGGGCTTCCAAATATCCTTTGCCAATTGCACAAGAACAGCCTAAGCGAAAGGCTTCTTCAAGGAAAGATGTAACTCTGTGAGATGAATTAACAGAACACAGAGCAGTTTCTCATAAAGCTTCCTTCCAGTTTTGGACGGAAGATATTTCCTTTTCACCATAGCCCTCTATGGGCTTCCAAATATCCCTTTGCCAATTCCACAAGAACAGCCTTAGCGAAAGGCTTCTTGAAGGGAAAGATGTAACTCTGTGAGATGAATTAACAGAACACAGAGCAGTTTCTCAGAAATATTCTTTCCAGTTTTGAACGGAAGATATTTCCTTTTTCAAAATAGCCCTCTATAGGCTTCCAAATATCCCTTTGCCAATTCGACAAGAACAGCCTTAGCGAAAGGCTTCTTGAAGAGAAAGATGTAACTCTGTGAGATGAATTAAGAGAACACAGAGCAGTTTCTCAGAAAGCTTCTTTCCCGTTTTGAACGGAAGATATTTCCTATTTCAACATAGCCCTCTAAGGACTTCCAAATATCCCCTTCCCAATTCCACAAGAATAGCCTTAGCGAAAGGCTTCTTCAAGGGAAAGATGTAACTCTCTGAGATGAATTAACAGAACACAGAGCAGTTTCTAAGAAAGCTTCTTTCCAGTTTTGAACGGAAGATATTTCCTTTTTCACCATAGCCCTCTATGGGCTTCCAAATATCCCTTTGCCAATTCCACAAGAACAGCCTTAGCGAAAGGCTTCTTGAAGGGAAAGATGTAACTCTGTGAGATGAATTAACAGAACACAGAGCAGTTTCTCAGAAAGCTTCTTTCCAGTTTTGAACGGAAGATATTTCCTTTTCACCATAGCCCTCTAAGGGCTTCCTAATATCCTTGCTAATTCCACAAGAACAGCCTTAGCGAAAGGCTTGAAGGAAAGATGTAACACTGTGAGTTGAATTAACAGAACACACAGCAGTTTCTAAAAAGCGTCTTTCCAGTTTTGAACGAATATATTTCCTTTTTCCCCGTAGCCCTCTATGGGCTTCCAAATATCACTCTGCCAATTCCACAAGAACAGCCTTACCGAAAGGCTTCTTGAAGGGAAAGATGTAACTCTGTGAGAAGAATTAACAGAACACAGAGCATTTTCTCAGAAAGCTTCTTTCCAGTTTTGAACGGAAGATATTTCCTTTTTCACCATAGCCCTCTATGGGCTTCCAAATATCACTTTGCCAATTCCACAAGAACAGCCTTAGCGAAAGGCTTCTTGAAGGGAAAGATGTAACTCTGTGAGATGAATTAACAGAACACAGAGCAGTTTCTCAGAAAGCTTCTTTCCAGTTTTGAACGGAAGATATTTCGTTTTCCACCATAGCCCTCTATGGGCTTCCAAATATCCCTTTGCCAATTCCACAAGAACAGCCTTAGCGAAAGGCTTCTTGAAGGGAAAGATGTAACTCTGTGAGATGAATTAACAGAACACAGAGCAGTTTCTCAGAAAGCTTCTTTCCAGTTTTGAACGGACGTTATTTCCTTTTTCACCATAGCCCTCTATGGGCTTCCAAATATCCCTTTGCCAATTCCACAAGAACAGCCTTAGCGAAAGGCTTCTTGAAGGGAGAGATGTAACTCTGTGAGATGAATTAACAGAACACAGAGCAGTTTCTCAGAAAGCTTCTTTCCAGTTTACAACGGAAGATATTTCCTTTTTCACCATAGCCCTCTATGGGCTTCCAAATATCCCTTCGCCAATTCCACAAAACAGCCTTAGCCAAAGGCTTTAAAGGAAAGATGTAACTCTGTGAGATGAATTAACAGAAAACAGAGCAGTTTCTCAGAAAGCTTCTTTCCGGTTTTGAACGGAAGATATTTCCTTTTTCACCATAGCCCTCTATGGGCTTCCAAATATCCCTTTGCCAATTCCACAAGAACTGCCTTAGCGAAAGGCTTTGTGAAGGGAAAGTTGTAACTCTGTGAGATGAATTAACAGAACACAGAGCAGTTTCTCAGAAAGCTTCTTTCCAGTTTTGAACGGAAGATATTTCCTTTTTCATCATAGCCCTCTATGGGCTTCCAAACATCACTCTGCCAATTCCACAAGAACAGCTTTAGCGAAAGGCTTCTTGAAGGGAAAGATGTAACTCTGTGAGATGAATTAACAGAACACAGAGCAGTTTCTCAGAAAGCTTCTTTCCAGTTTTGAACGGAAGATATTTCCTTTTTCACCGTAGCCCTGTATGGGCTTCCAAATATCCCTTTGCCAATTCCACAACAACAGCCTTAGCGAAAGGCTTCTTGAAGGGAAAGATGTAACTCTGTGGGATGAATTAACAGAACACAGAGCAGTTTCTCAGAAAGCTTCCTTCCAGTTTTGAACGTAAGATATTTCCTTTTTCAACATATCCCTCTATGGGCTTCCAAATATCCCTTTGCCAATTCCACAAGAACAGCCTTAGCGAAAGGCTTCTTCAAGAGAAAGATGTAACTGTGTGAGATGAATTAACAGAACACAGAGCAGTTTTTCAGAAAGCTTCTTTACAGTTTTGAACGGAAGATATTTCCTTTTTCACCATAGCCCTCTATGGGCTTCCAAATATCCCTTTGCCAATTCCACAAGAACAGCCTTAGCGAAAGTCTTCTTGAAGGGAATGATGTAACTCTGTGAGATGAATTAACAGAACACAGAGCAGTTTCTCAGAAGGCTTCTTTCCATTTTTGAACGGAAGATATTTCCTTTTTCACCATAGCCTTGTAAGGGCTTCCAAATATCACTTTGCCAATTCGCCAAGAACAGCCTTAGCGAAAGGATTCTTGAAGGGAAAGATGTAACTCTGTGAGATGAATTAACAGAACACAGAGCAGTTTCTCAGAAAGCTTCTTTCCAGTTTTGAACGGAAGATATTTCCTTTTTCCCCGTAGCCCTCTATGGGCTTCCAAATATCACTCTGCCAATTCCACAAGAACAGCCTTAGCGAAAGGCTTCTTGAAGGGAAAGATGTAACTCTGTGAGTTGAATTAACAGAACACAGAGCAGTTTCTCAGAAAGCGTCTTTCCAGTTTTGAACGAAGATATTTCCTTTTTCCCCGTAGCCCTCTATGGGCTTCCAACTATCACTCTGCCAATTCCACAAGAACAGCCTTAGCGAAAGGCTTCTTGAAGGGAAAGATGTAACTCTGTGAGAAGAATTAACAGAACACAGAGCATTTTCTCAGAAAGCTTCTTTCCAGTTTTGAACGGAAGATATTTCCTTTTTCACCATAGCCCTCTATGGGCTTCCAAATATCACTCTGCCAATTCCACAAGAACAGCCTTAGCGAAAGGCTTCTTCAAGGGAAAGATGTACCTCTGTGAGATGAATTAACAGAACACAGAGCAGTTTCTCAGAAAGCTTCTTTCCAGTATTGAACGGAAGATATTTCCTTTTTCACCATAGCCCTCTATGGGCTTCCAAATATCCCTTTGCCAATTCCACAAGAACAGCCTTAGCGAAAGGCTTCTTGAAGGGAAAGATGTAACTCTGTGAGATGAATTAACAGAACACAGAGCAGTTTCTCAGAAAGCTTCTTTCCAATTTTGAACGGAAGATATTTCCTTTTTCACCATAGCCCTCTATGGGCTTCCAAATATCCCTTTGCCAATTCCACAAGAACAGCCTTAGCCAAAGGCTTCTTAAAGGGAAATATGTAACTCTGTGAGATGAATTAACAGAAAACAGAGCAGTTTCTCAGAAAGCTTCTTTCCGGTTTTGAACGGAAGATATTTCCTTTTTCACCATAGCCCTCTATTGCTTCCAAATATCAGTCGGCCAATTCCACAAGAGCAGCCTTAGCGAAAGGCTTCTTGAAGGGAAAGATGTAACTCTGTGAGATGAATTAACAGAACACAGAGCAGTTTCTCAGAAAGCTTCTTTCCAGTTTTGAACGGAAGATATTTACTTTTTCACCATAGCCCTCTATGGGCTTCCAAATATCACTTTGCCAATTCCACAAGAACAGCCTTAGCCAAAGGCTTCTTGAAGGGAAAGATGTAACTCTGTGAGATGAATTAACAGAACACAGAGCAGTTTCTCAGAAAGCTTCCTTCCAGTTTTGAATGGAAGATATTTCCTTTTTCACCAAGCCCTCTATGGGCTTCCAAATATCACTCTGCCAATTCCACAAGAACAAACTTAGCGAAAGGTTTCTTGAAGGGAAAGATGTAACTCTGTGAGATGAATTAACAGAACACAGAGAAGTTTCTCAGAAAGCTTCTTTCCAGTTTTGAACAGAAGATATTTCCTTTTTCACCATAGCCCTCTATGGGCTTCCAAATATCCCTTTGCCAGTTCCACAAGAACAGCCATAGCGAAAGGCTTCTTGAAGGGAAAGATGTAACTCTGTGAGATGAGTTAACAGAACACAGAGCAGTTTCTCAGAAAGCTTCTTTCCGGTTTTGAACGGAAGATATTTCCTTTTTCACCATAGCCCTCTAAGGGCTTCCAAATATCCCTTTGCCAATTCCACAAGAACAGCCTTAGCGAAAGGCTTCTTGAAGGGAAAGATGTAACTCTGTGAGATGAATTAACAGAACACAGAGCAGTTTCTCAGAAAGCTTCTTTCCAGTTTTGAACGGAAGATATTAGCTTTTTCACCATAGCCCTCTATGGGCTTCCAAATATCCCTTTGCCAATTCCACAAGAACAGCCTTAGCGAAAGGCTTCTTGAAGGGAAAGATGTAACTCTGTGAGATGAATTTACAGAACACAGAGCAGTTTCTCAGAAAGCTACTTTCCAGTTTTGAACGGAAGATATTTCCTTTTTCCCCGTAGCCCTCTATGGGCTTCCAAATATCACTTTGCCAATTCCACAAGAACAGCCTTAGCGAAAGGCTTCTTGAAGGGAAAGATGTAACTCTGTGAGATGAATTAACAGAACACAGAGCCGTTTCTCAGAAAGCTTCCTTCCAGTTTTGATCGGAAGATATTTCCTTTTCCACCATAGCCCTCTATGGGCTTCCAAATATCCCTTTGCCAATTCCACAAGAACAGCCTTAGCGAAAGGCTTCTTGAAGGGAAAGGTGTAACTCTGTGAGATGAATTAACAGAACACAGAGCAGTTTCTCAGAAAGCTTCTTTCCGTTGTGAACGGAAGATATTTTCTTTTTCACCATAGCCCTCTATGGGCTTCCAAATATCCCTTTGCCAATTCCACAAGAACAGCCTTAGCGAAAGGCTTCTTGATGGGAAAGATGTAACTCTGTGAGATGAATTAACAGAACACAGAGCAGTTTCTCAGAAAGCTTCTTTCCAGGTTACAACGGAAGATATTTCCTTTTTCACCGTAGCCCTCTGTAGGCTTCCAAATATCCCTTTGCCAATTCCACAAAAACAGCCTTAGCCAAAGGCTTCTTAAAGGGAAAGATGTAACTCTGTGAGATGAATTAACAGAAAACAAAGCAGTTTCTCAGAAAGCTTCTTTCCGGTTTTGAACGGAAGATATTTCCTTTTTCACCATAGCCCTCTACTGGGTTCCAAATATCACTCTGCCAATTCCACAAGAACAGCCTTAGCGAAAGGCTTCTTGAAGGAAAAGATGTAACTCTGTGAGATGAATTAACAGAACACAGAGCAGTTTCTCATAAAGCTTCTTTCCAGTTTTGAACGGAAGATATTTCCTTTTTCACCATAGCCCTCTATGGGCTTCCAAATATCCCTTTGCCAATTCCACAAGAACAGCCTTAGCGAAAGTCTTCTTTAGGGAAAGATGTAACTCTGTGAGTTGAATTAACAGAACACACAGCAGTTTCTAAAAAGCGTCTTTCCAGTTTTGAACGAATATATTTCCTTTTTCCCCGTAGCCCTCTATGGGCTTCCAAATATCACTCTGCCAATTCCACAAGAACAGCCTTAGCGAAAGGCTTCTTGAAGGGAAAGATGTAACTCTGTGAGAAGAATTAACAGAACACAGAGCATTTTCTCAGAAAGCTTCTTTCCAGTTTTGAACGGAAGATATTTCCTTTTTCACCATAGCCCTCTATGGGCTTCCAAATATCACTCTGCCAATTCCACAAGAACAGCCTTAGCGAAAGGCTTCTTGAAGGGAAAGATGTAACTCTGTGAGATGAATTAACAGAACACAGAGCAGTTTCTCAGAAAGTTTCTTTCCAGTTTTGAACGGAAGATATTTCCTTTTCCACCATAGCCCTCTATGGGCTTCCAAATATCCCTTTGCCAATTCCACAAGAACAGCCTTAGCGAAAGGCTTCTTGAAGGGAAAGATGTAACTCTGTGAGATGAATTAACAGAACACAGAGCAGTTTCTCAGAAAGCTTCTTTCCAGTTTTGAACGGACGTTATTTCCTTTTTCACCATAGCCCTCTATGGGCTTCCAAATATCCCTTTGCCAATTCCACAAGAACAGCCTTAGCGAAAGGCTTCTTGAAGGGAAAGATGTAACTCTGTGAGATGAATTAACAGAACACAGAGCAGTTTCTCAGAAAGCTTCTTTCCAGTTTACAACGGAAGATATTTCCTTTTTCACCATCGCCCTCTATGGGTTTCCAAATATCCCTTTGCCAATTCCACAAAAACAGCCTTAGCCAAAGGCTTCTTAAAGGGAAAGATGTAACTCTGTGAGATGAATTAACGGAAAACAGAGCAGTTTCTCAGAAAGCTTCTTTCCGGTTTTGAACGGAAGATATTTCCTTTTTCACCATAGCCCTCTATGGGCTTCCAAATATCCCTTTGCCAATTCCACAAGAACTGCCTTAGCGAAAGGCTTTGTGAAGGGAAAGTTGTAACTCTGTGAGATGAATTAACAGAACACAGAGCAGTTTCTCAGAATGCTTCTTTCCAGTTTTGAACGGAAGATATTTCCTTTTTCATCATAGCCCTCTATGGGCTTCCAAACATCACTCTGCCAATTCCACAAGAACAGCTTTAGCGAAAGGCTTCTTGAAGGGAAAGATATAACTCTGTGAGATGAATTAACAGAACACAGAGCAGTTTCTCAGAAAGCTTCTTTCCAGTTTTGAACGGAAGATATTTCCTTTTTCACCGTAGCCCTCTTTGGGCTTCCAAATATCCCTTTGCCAATTCCTCAAGAACAGCCTTAGCGAAAGACTTCTTGAAGGGAAAGATGTAACTCTGTGAAAAGAATTAACAGAACACAGAGCATTTTCTCAGAAAGCTTCTTTCCAGTTTTGAACGGAAGATATTTCCTTTTTCACCATAGCCCTCTATGGGCTTCCAAATATCCCTTTCCCAATTCCACAAGAACAGCCTTAGCGAAAGGCTTCTTGAAGGGAAAGATGTAACTCTGTGAGATGAATTAACAGAACATAGAGCAGTTTCTCAGAAAGCTTCTTTCCAGTTTTGAACGGTAGATATTTCCTTTTTCACCATTCCCCTCTATGGGCTTCCAAATATCCCTTTGCCAATTGCAAAAGAACAGCCTAAGCGAAAGGCATCTTGAAGGGAAAGATGTAACTCTGTGAGATGAATTAACAGAACACAGAGCAGTTTCTCATAAAGCTTCCTTCCAGTTTTGGACGGAAGATATTTCCTTTTTCACCATAGCCCTCTATGGGCTTCCAAATATCCCTTTGCCAATTCCACAAGAACAGCCTTAGCGAAAGGCTTCTTGAAGGGAAAGATGTAACTCTGTGAGATGAATTAACAGAACACAGAGCAGTTTCTCAGAAATATTCTTTCCAGTTTTGAACGGAAGATATTTCCTTTTTCAAAATAGCCCTCTATAGGCTTCCAAATATCCCTTTGCCAATTCGACAAGAACAGCCTTAGCGAAAGGCTTCTTGAAGAGAAAGATGTAACTCTGTGAGATGAATTAAGAGAACACAGAGCAGTTTCTCAGAAAGCTTCTTTCCAGTTTTGAACGGAAGATATTTCCTTTTTCACCATAGCCCTCTAAGGGCTTCCTAATATCCCCTTGCCAATTCCACAAGAACAGCCTTAGCGAAAGGCTTCTTGAAGGGAAAGATGTAACACTGTGAGTTGAATTAACAGAACACACAGCAGTTTCTAAAAAGCGTCTTTCCAGTTTTGAACGAATATATTTCCTTTTTCCCCGTAGCCCTCTATGGGCTTCCAAATATCACTCTGCCAATTCCACAAGAACAGCCTTAGCGAAAGGCTTCTTGAAGGGAAAGATGTAACTCTGTGAGAAGAATTAACAGAACACAGAGCATTTTCTCAGAAAGCTTCTTTCCAGTTTTGAACGGAAGATATTTCCTTTTTCACCATAGCCCTCTATGGGCTTCCAAATATCACTCTGCCAATTCCACAAGAACAGCCTTAGCGAAAGGCTTCTTGAAGGGAAAGATGTAACTCTGTGAGATGAATTAACAGAACACAGAGCAGTTTCTCAGAAAGCTTCTTTCCAGTTTTGAACGGAAGATATTTCCTTTTCCACCATAGCCCTCTATGGGCTTCCAAATATCCTTTGCCAATTCCACAAGAACAGCCTTAGCGAAAGGCTTTGAAGGAAAGATGTAACTCTGTGAGATGAATTAACAGAACACAGAGCAGTTTCTCAAGCTTCTTTCCAGTTTTGAGCGGAAGATATTTCCTTTTCACCATAGCCCTCTATGGGCTTCCAAATATCCCTTTGCCAATTCCACAAGAACAGCCTTAGCGAAAGGCTTCTTGAAGGGAGAGATGTAACTCTGTGAGATGAATTAACAGAACACAGAGCAGTTTCTCAGAAAGCTTCTTTCCAGTTTACAACGGAAGATATTTCCTTTTTCACCATAGCCCTCTATGGGCTTCCAAATATCCCTTCGCCAATTCCACAAAAACAGCCTTAGCCAAAGGCTTCTTAAAGGGAAAGATGTAACTCTGTGAGATGAATTAACAGAAAACAGAGCAGTTTCTCAGAAAGCTTCTTTCCGGTTTTGAACGGAAGATATTTCCTTTTTCACCATAGCCCTCTATGGGCTTCCAAATATCCCTTTGCCAATTCCACAAGAACTGCCTTAGCGAAAGGCTTTGTGAAGGGAAAGTTGTAACTCTGTGAGATGAATTAACAGAACACAGAGCAGTTTCTCAGAAAGCTTCTTTCCAGTTTTGAACGGAAGATATTTCCTTTTTCATCATAGCCCTCTATGGGCTTCCAAACATCACTCTGCCAATTCCACAAGAACAGCCTTAGCAAAGGCTTCTTGAAGGAAAGATGTAACTCTGTGAGATGAATTAACAGAACACAGAGCAGTTTCTCAGAAAGCTTCTTTCCAGTTTTGAACGGAAGATATTTCCTTTTCACCATAGCCCTCTATGGGCTTCCAAATATCCCTTGCCAATTCCACAAGAACAGCCTTAGCGAAAGGCTTCTTGAAGGGAGAGATGTAACTCTGTGAGATGAATTAACAGAACACAGAGCAGTTTCTCAGAAAGCTTCTTTCCAGTTTACAACGGAAGATATTTCCTTTTCACCATAGCCCTCTATGGGCTTCCAAATATCCTTTGCCAATTCCACAAAACAGCCTTAGCCAAAGGCTTCTTAAAGGAAAGATGTAACTCTGTGAGATGAATTAACAGAAAACAGAGCAGTTTCTCAGAAAGCTTCTTTCCGGTTTTGAGCGGAAGATATTTCCTTTTCACCATAGCCCTCTATGGGCTTCCAAATATCCTTTGCCAATTCCACAAGAACTGCCTTAGCGAAAGGCTTTGTGAAGGAAAGTTGTAACTCTGTGAGATGAATTAACAGAACACAGAGCAGTTTCTCAAGCTTCTTTCCAGTTTTGAGCGGAAGATATTTCCTTTTTCATCATAGCCCTCTATGGGCTTCCAAACATCACTCTGCCAATTCCACAAGAACAGCTTTAGCGAAAGGCTTCTTGAAGGAAAGATGTAACTCTGTGAGATGAATTAACAGAACACAGAGCAGTTTCTCAAGCTTCTTTCCAGTTTTGAGCGGAAGATATTTCCTTTTCACCATAGCCCTCTATTGGGCTTCCAAATATCCTTTGCCAATTCCTCAAGAACAGCCTTAGCGAAAGACTTCTTGAAGGAAAGATGTAACTCTGTGAAAAGAATTAACAGAACACAGAGCATTTTCTCAGAAAGCTTCTTTCCAGTTTTGAGCGGAAGATATTTCCTTTTCACCATAGCCCTCTATGGGCTTCCAAATATCCTTTGCCAATTCCACAAGAACAGCCTTAGCGGAAGGATTCTTGAAGGAAAGATGTAACTCTGTGAGATGAATTAACAGAACAAAGAGCAGTTTCTCAGAAAGCTTCTTTCCAGTTTTGAGCGGAAGATATTTCCTTTTCACCATAGCCCTCTATAGGCTTCCAAATATCCTTTGCCAATTCACAAGAACAGCCTTAGCGAAAGGCTTCTTGAAGGAAAGATGTAACTCTGTGAGATGAATTAACAGAACATAGAGCAGTTTCTCAGAATGCTTCTTTCCAGTTTTGAGCGGAAGATATTTCCTTTTTCACCATAGCCCTCTATGGGCTTCCAAATATCCCTTTGCCAATTGCACAAGAACAGCCTAAGCGAAAGGCTTCTTGAAGGGAAAGATGTAACTCTGTGAGATGAATTAACAGAACACAGAGCAGTTTCTCATAAAGCTTCCTTCCAGTTTTGGACGGAAGATATTTCCTTTTTCACCATAGCCCTCTATGGGCTTCCAAATATCCCTTTGCCAATTCCACAAGAACAGCCTTAAGGAAAGGCTTCTTGAAGGGAAAGATGTAACTCTGTGAGATGAATTAACAGAACACAGAGCAGTTTCTCAGAAATCTTCTTTCCAGTTTTGAACGGAAGATATTTCCTTTTTCACCATAGCCCTCTATGGGCTTCCAAATATCCCTTTGCCAATTCCACAAGAACAGCCTTAGCGAAAGGCTTCTTGAAGAGAAAGATGTAACTCTGTGAGATGAATTAAGACAACACAGAGCAGTTTCTCAGAAAGCTTCTTTCCCGTTTTGAACGGAAGATATTTCCTTTTTCAACATAGCCCTCTAAGGACTTCCAAATATCCCCTTGCCAATTCCACAAGAATAGCCTTAGCGAAAGGCTTCTTCAAGGGAAAGATGTAACTCTCTGAGATGAATTAACAGAACACAGAGCAGTTTCTCAGAAAGCTTCTTTCCCGTTTTGAACGGAAGATATTTCCTTTTTCAACATAGCCCTCTATGGGCTTCCAAATATCCCTTTGCCAATTCCACAAGAACAGCCTTAGCCAAAGGCTTCTTAAAGGGAAATATGTAACTCTGTGAGATAAATTAACAGAAAACAGAGCAGTTTCTCAGAAAGCTTCTTTCCAGTTTTGGACGGAAGATATTTCCTTTTTCCCCGTAGCCCTCTATGGGCTTCCAAATATCACTCTGCCAATTCCACAAGAACAGCCTTAGCGAAAGGCTTCTTGAAGGGAAAGATGTAACTCTGTGAGAAGAATTAACAGAACACAGTGCATTTTCTCAGAAAGCTTCTTTCCAGTTTTGAACGGAAGATATTTGCTTTTTCACCATAGCCCTCTATGGGCTTCCAAATAACACTCTGCCCATTCCACAAGAACAGCCTTAGCGAAAGGCCTCTTCAAGCGAAAGATGTAACTCTGTGAGATGAATTAACAGAAAACAAAGCAGTTTCTCAGAAAGCTTCTTTCCAGTTTTGAAAGGAAGATATTTCCTTTTTCACCATAGCTCTCTATGGGCTTCCAAATATCACTCTGCGAATTCCACAAGAACAGCCTTAGCGAAAGGCTTCTTGAAGGGAAAGATGTAACTCTGTGAGATGAATTAACAGAACACAGAGCAGTTTCTCAGAAAGCTTCCTTCCAGTTTTGATCGGAAGATATTTCCTTTTCCACCATAGCCCTGTATGGGCTTCCAAATATCCCTTTGCCAATTCCACAAGAACAGCCTTAGCGAAAGGCTTCTTGAAGGGAAAGATGTAACTCTCTGAGATGAATTAACAGAACACAGAGCAGTTTCTCAGAAAGCTTCTTTCCATTTTTGAACGGAAGATATTTCCTTTTTCACCATAGCCTTTAAGGGCTTCCAAATATCACTTTGCCAATTCCTCAAGAACAGCCTTAGCGAAAGGCTTCTTGAAGGGAAAGATGTAACTCTGTGAGATGAATTAACAGAACACAGAGCAGTTTCTCAGAAAGCTTCTTTCCAGTTTTGAACGGAAGATATTTCCTTTTTCACCATAGCCCTCTATGGGCTTCCAAATATCCCTTTGCCACTTCCACAAGAACAGCCTTAGCGAAAGGCTTCTTGAAGGGAAAGATGTAACTCTGTGAGTTGAATTAACAGAACACAGAGCAGTTTCTCAGAAAGCGTCTTTCCAGTTTTGAACGAAGATAATTCCTTTTTCCCCGTAGCCCTCTATGGGCTTCCAAATATCACTCTGCCAATTCCACAAGAACAGCCTTTGCGAAAGGCTTCTTGAAGGGAAAGATGTAACTCTGTGAGAAGAATTAACAGAACACAGAGCATTTTCTCAGAAAGCTTCTTTCCAGTTTTGAACGGAAGATATTTCCTTTTTCACCATAGCCCTCTATGGGCTTCCAAATATCACTCTGCCAATTCCACAAGAACAGCCTTAGCGAAAGGCTTCTTCAAGGGAAAGATGTAACTCTGTGAGATGAATTAACAGAACACAGAGCAGTTTCTCAGAAAGCTTCTTTCCAGTTTTGAACGGAAGATATTTCCTTTTTCACCATAGCCCTCTATGGGCTTCCAAATATCCCTTTGCCAATTCCACAAGAACAGCCTTAGCGAAAGGCTTCTTGAAGGGAAAGATGTAACTCTGTGAGATGAATTAACAGAACACAGAGCAGTTTCTCAGAAAGCTTCTTTCCAATTTTGAACGGAAGATATTTCCTTTTTCACCATAGCCCTCTATGGGCTTCCAAATATCCCTTTGCCAATTCCACAAGAACAGCCTTAGCCAAAGGCTTCTTAAAGGGAAATATGTAACTCTGTGAGATGAATTCTCAGAATACAGAGCAGTTTCTCAGAAACCTTCTTTCCGGTTTTGAACGGAAGATATTTCCTTTTTCACCGTAGCCCTCTATTGGCTTCCAAATATCACTCTGCCAATTCCACAAGAACAGCCTTAGCGAAAGGCTTCTTGAAGGAAAAGATGTAACTCTGTGAGATGAATTAACAGAACACAGAGCAGTTTCTCAGAAAGCTTCTTTCCAGTTTTGAACGGACGATATTTCCTTTTTCACCGTAGCCCTCTATGGGCTTCCAAATATCCCTTTGCCAATTCCACAACAACAGCCTTAGCGAAAGGCTTCTTGAAGGGAAAGATGTAACTCTGTGGGATGAATTAACAGAACACAGAGCAGTTTCTCAGAAAGCTTCCTTCCAGTTTTGATCGGAAGATATATCCTTTTTCACCATAGCCCTCTATGGGCTTCCAAATATCCCTTTGCCAATTCCACAAGAACAGCCTTAGCGAAAGGCTTCTTGAAGGAAAGATGTAACTCTGTGAGATGAATTAACAGAACACAGAGCAGTTTCTCAGAAAGCTTCATTCCAGTTTTGAACGGAAGATATTTCCTTTTTCACCATAGCCCTCTGTGGGCTTCCAAATATCACTTTGCCAATTCCACAAGAACAGCCTTAGCGAAAGGCTTCTTGAAGGGAAAGATGTAACTCTGTGAGATGAATTAACAGAACACAGAGCAGTTTCTCAGAAAGCTTCCTTCCAGTTTTGAACGGAAGATATTTCCTTTTTCACCAAGCCCTCTATGGGCTTCCAAATATCACTCTGCCAATTCCACAAGAACAACCTTAGCGAAAGGTTTCTTGAAGGGAAAGATGTAACTCTGTGAGATGAATTAACAGAACACAGAGCAGTTTCACCATAGGCCTCTATGGGCTTCCAAATATCCCTTTGCCAATTCCACAAGGACAGCCTTAGCGAAAGGCTTCTTGAAGGGAAAGATGTAACTCTGTGAGATGAATTTACAGAACACAGAGCAGTTTCTCAGAAAGCTTCTTTCCAGTTTTGAACGGACGATATTTCCTTTCTCACCATAGCCCTCTATGGGCTTCCAAATATCCCTTTGCTAATTCCACAAAAACAGCCTTAGCGAAAGGCTTCTTGAAGGGAAAGATGGAACTCTGTGAGATGAATTAACAGAACACAGAGCAGTTTCTCAGAAAGCTACTTTCCAGTTTTGAACGGAAGATATTTCCTTTTTCCCCGTAGCCCTCTATGGGCTTCCAAATATCACTTTGCCAATTCCACAAGAACAGCCTTAGCGAAAGGCTTCTTGAAGGGAAAGATGTAACTCTGTGAGATGAATTAACAGAACACAGAGCAGTTTCTCAGAAAGCTTCCTTCCAGTTTTGATCGGAAGATATTTCCTTTTCCACCGTAGCCCTCTATGGGCTTCCAAATATCCCTTTGCCAATTCCACAAGAACAGCCTTAGCGAAAGGCTTCTTGAAGGGAAAGGTGTAACTCTGTGAGATGAATTAACAGAACACAGGCAGTTTCTCAAGCTTCTTTCCGTTTTGAACGGAAGATATTTCTTTTTCACCCTAGCCCTCTATGGGCTTCCAAATATCCTTTGCCAATTCCACAAGAACAGCCTTAGCCAAAGGCTTCTTAAAGGAAAAGATGTAACTCTGTGAGTTGAATTAACAGAACACAGAGCAGTTTCTCAGAAAGCTTCTTTCCAGTTTTGAGCGGAAGATATTTCCTTTTTCACCATAGCCTCTATGGGCTTCCAAATATCACTCTGCCAATTCCACAAGAACAGCCTTAGCGAAAGGCTTCTTGAAGGAAAGATGTAACTCTGTGAGATGAATTAACAGAACACAGAGCAGTTTCTCAGAAAGCTTCTTTCCAGTTTTGAACGGAAGATATTTCCTTTTCACCATAGCCCTCTATGGGCTTCCAAATATCCCTTGCTAATTCCACAAGAACAGCCTTAGCGAAAGGCTTCTTCAAGGGAAAGATGTAACTCTGTGAGATGAATTAACAGAACACAGAGCAGTTTCTCAGAAAGCTTCTTTCCAGTTTTGAGCGGAAGATATTTCCTTTTTCACCATAGCCCTCTATGGGCTTCCAAATATCCTTTGCCAATTCCACAAGAACAGCCTTAGCGAAAGGCTTCTTGAAGGGAAAGATGTAACTCTGTGAGATGAATTAACAGAACACAGAGCAGTTTCTCAGAAAGCTTCTTTCCAGTTTTGAACGGAAGATATTTCCTTTTTCACCATAGCCCTCTATGGGCTTCCAAATATCCTTTGCCAATTCCACAAGAACAGCCTTAGCCAAAGGCTTCTTGAAGGAAAGATATGTAACTCTGTGAGATGAATTAACAGAAAACAGAGCAGTTTCTCAGAAAGCTTCTTTCCAGTTTTGAGCGGAAGATATTTCCTTTTCACCATAGCCCTCTATGGGCTTCCAAATATCACTTTGCCAATTCCACAAGACAGCCTTAGCGAAGGCTTCTTGAAGGAAAGATGTAACTCTGTGAGATGAATTAACAGAACACAGAGCAGTTTCTCAGAAAGCTTCTTTCCAGTTTTGAAGCGGAAGATATTTCCTTTTCACCATAGCCCTCTATGGGCTTCCAAATATCACTTTGCCAATTCCACAAGAACAGCCTTAGCGAAAGGCTTCTTGAAGGAAAGATGTAACTCTGTGAGATGAATTAACAGAACACAGAGCAGTTTCTCAGAAAGCTTCTTTCCAGTTTTGAATGGAAGATATTTCCTTTTCACCATAGCCTCTATGGGCTTCCAAATATCACTCTGCCAATTCCACAAGAACAGCCTTAGCGAAGGCTTCTTGAAGGAAAGATGTAACTCTGTGAGATGAATTAACAGAACACAGAGAAGTTTCTCAGAAAGCTTCTTTCCAGTTTTGAACAGAAGATATTTCCTTTTTCACCATAGCCCTCTATGGGCTTCCAAATATCCTTTGCCAATTCCACAAGAACAGCCTTAGCGAAAGGCTTCTTGAAGGGAAAGATGTAACTCTGTGAGATGAATTAACAGAACACAGAGCAGTTTCTCAGAAAGCTTCTTTCCAGTTTTGAAGCGGAAGATATTTCCTTTTCACCATAGCCCTCTATGGGCTTCCAAATATCCTTGCCAATTCCACAAGAACAGCCTTAGCGAAAGGCTTCTTGAAGGGAAAGATGTAACTCTGTGAGATGAATTAACAGAACACAGAGCAGTTTCTCAGAAAGCTTCTTTCCAGTTTTGAGCGGAAGATATTTCCTTTTCACCATAGCCCTCTATGGGCTTCCAAATATCCCTTTGCCAATTCCACAAGAACAGCCTTAGCGAAGGCTTCTTGAAGGAAAGATGTAACTCTGTGAGATGAATTTAACAGAACACAGAGCAGTTTCTCAGAAAGCTACTTTCCAGTTTTGAGCGGAAGATATTTCCTTTTTCCCGTAGCCCTCTATGGGCTTCCAAATATCACTTTGCCAATTCCACAAGAACAGCCTTAGCGAAAGGCTTCTTGAAGGAAAGATGTAACTCTGTGAGATGAATTAACAGAACACAGAGCAGTTTCTCAGAAAGCTTCCTTCCAGTTTTGATCGGAAGATATTTCCTTTTCACCATAGCCCTCTATGGGCTTCCAAATATCCTTTGCCAATTCCACAAGAACAGCCTTAGCGAAAGGCTTCTTGAAGGAAAGATGTAACTCTGTGAGATGAATTAACAGAACACAGAGCAGTTTCTCAGAAAGCTTCTTTCCGTTTTGAGCGGAAGATATTTCTTTTTCACCATAGCCCTCTATGGGCTTCCAAATATCCTTTGCCAATTCCACAAGAACAGCCTTAGCGAAGGCTTCTTGATGGGAAAGATGTAACTCTGTGAGATGAATTAACAGAACACAGAGCAGTTTCTCAAGCTTCTTTCCAGTTTTACAACGGAAGATATTTCCTTTTTCACCGTAGCCCTCTATAGGCTTCCAAATATCCCTTTGCCAATTCCACAAAAACAGCCTTAGCCAAAGGCTTCTTAAAGGAAAAGATGTAACTCTGTGAGATGAATTAACAGAAAACAAAGCAGTTTCTCAGAAAGCTTCTTTCCGGTTTTGAGCGGAAGATATTTCCTTTTCACCATAGCCCTCTATTGGGTTCCAAATATCACTCTGCCAATTCCACAAGAACAACCTTAGCGAAAGGCTTCTTGAAGGAAAAGATGTAACTCTGTGAGATGAATTAACAGAACACAGAGCAGTTTCTCAGAAAGCTTCTTTCCAGTTTTGAACGGAAGATATTCCTTTTTCACCATAGCCCTCTATGGGCTTCCAAATATCCCTTTGCCAATTCCACAAGAACAGCCTTAGCGAAAGGCTTCTTTGAAGGAAAGATGTAACTCTGTGAGTTGAATTAACAGAACACACAGCAGTTTCTAAAAGCGTCTTTCCAGTTTTGAACGATATTTCCTTTTTCACCATAGCCCTCTATGGGCTTCCAAATATCACTCTGCCAATTCCACAAGAACAGCCTTACCGAAAGGCTTCTTGAAGGGAAAGATGTAACTCTGTGAGAAGAATTAACAGAACACAGAGCATTTTCTCAGAAAGCTTCTTTCCAGTTTTGAACGGAAGATATTTCCTTTTTCACCATAGCCCTCTATGGGCTTCCAAATATCACTCTGCCAATTCCACAAGAACAGCCTTAGCGAAAGGCTTCTTGAAGGAAAGATGTAACTCTGTGAGATGAATTAACAGAACACAGAGCAGTTTCTCAGAAAGCTTCTTTCCAGTTTTGAACGGAAGATATTTCCTTTTCCACCATAGCCCTCTATGGGCTTCCAAATATCCCTTTGCCAATTCCACAAGAACAGCCTTAGCGAAAGGCTTCTTGAAGGGAAAGATGTAACTCTGTGAGATGAATTAACAGAACACAGAGCAGTTTCTCAGAAAGCTTCTTTCCAGTTTTGAACGGAAGATATTTCCTTTTTCACAATAGCCCTCTATGGGCTTCCAAATATCCTTTGCCAATTCCACAAGAACAGCCTTAGCGAAAGGCTTCTTGAAGGGAAAGATGTAACTCTGTGAGATGAATTAACAGAACACAGAGCAGTTTCTCAGAAAGCTTCTTTCCAGTTTACAACGGAAGATATTTCCTTTTTCACCATAGCCCTCTATGGGCTTCCAAATATCCCTTCGCCAATTCCACAAAAACAGCCTTAGCCAAAGGCTTCTTAAAGGGAAAGATGTAACTCTGTGAGATGAATTAACAGAAAACAGAGCAGTTTCTCAGAAAGCTTCTTTCCAGTTTTGAACGGAAGATATTTCCTTTTTCACCATAGCCCTCTATGGGCTTCCAAATATCCCTTTGCCAATTCCACAAGAACTGCCTTAGCGAAAGGCTTTGTGAAGGGAAAGTTGTAACTCTGTGAGATGAATTAACAGAACACAGAGCAGTTTCTCAGAAGCTTCTTTCCAGTTTTGAGCGGAAGATATTTCCTTTTTCATCATAGCCCTCTATGGGCTTCCATACATCACTCTGCCAATTCCACAAGAACAGCTTTAGCGAAAGGCTTCTTGAAGGGAAAGATATAACTCTGTGAGATGAATTAACAGAACACAGAGCAGTTTCTCAAGCTTCTTTCCAGTTTTGAGCGGAAGATATTTCCTTTTCACCATAGCCCTCTATGGGCTTCCAAATATCCTTTGCCAATTCCACAAGAACAGCCTTAGCGAAAGGCTTCTTGAAGGAAAGATGTAACTCTGTGAGATGAATTAACAGAACACAGAGCAGTTTCTCAGAAAGCTTCTTTCCAGTTTGAGCGGAAGATATTTCCTTTTCACCATAGCCCTCTATGGGCTTCCAAATATCCCTTTGCCAATTCCACAAGAACAGCCTTAGCGAAGGCTTCTTGAAGGAAATATGTAACTCTGTGAGATGAATTAACAGAACACAGAGCAGTTTCTCAGAAAGCTTCTTTCCAGTTTTGAGCGGTAGATATTTCCTTTTCACCATAGCCCTCTATGGGCTTCCAAATATCCTTTGCCAATTCCACAAGAACAGCCTTAGCGAAAGGCTTCTTGAAGGAAAGATGTAACTCTGTGAGATGAATTAACAGAACACAGAGCAGTTTCTCAAGCTTCTTTCCAGTTTTGAGCGGAAGATATTTCCTTTTCACCATAGCCCTCTATGGGCTTCCAAATATCCCTGCCAATTCCACAAGAACAGCCTTAGCGAAAGGCTTCTTGAAGGAAAGATGTAACTCTGTGAGATGAATTAACAGAACACAGAGCAGTTTCTCAGAAATATTCTTTCCAGTTTTGAGCGGAAGATATTTCCTTTTCAAATAGCCCTCTATGGGCTTCCAAATATCCTTTGCCAATTCACAAGAACAGCCTTAGCGAAAGGCTTCTTGAAGGAAAGATGTAACTCTGTGAGATGAATTAACAGAACACAGAGCAGTTTCTCAGAAAGCTTCTTTCCGTTTTGAGCGGAAGATATTTCCTTTTCACCATAGCCCTCTATGGGACTTCCAAATATCCCTTGCCAATTCCACAAGAACAGCCTTAGCGAAAGGCTTCTTGAAGGAAAGATGTAACTCTCTGAGATGAATTAACAGAACACAGAGCAGTTTCTCAGAAAGCTTCTTTCCAGTTTTGAGCGGAAGATATTTCCTTTTTCACCATAGCCCTCTATGGGCTTCCAAATATCCCTTTGCCAATTCCACAAGAACAGCCTTAGCGAAGGCTTCTTGAAGGAAAGATGTAACTCTGTGAGATGAATTAACAGAACACAGAGCAGTTTCTCAGAAAGCTTCTTTCCAGTTTTGAGCGGAAGATATTTCCTTTTCACCATAGCCCTCTATGGGCTTCCAAATATCCTTGCCAATTCCACAAGAACAGCCTTAGCGAAAGGCTTCTTGAAGGAAAGATGTAACTCTGTGAGATGAATTAACAGAACACAGAGCAGTTTCTCAAGCTTCTTTCCAGTTTTGAGCGGAAGATATTTCCTTTTTCACCATAGCCCTCTGGGCTTCCAAATATCCTCTGCCAATTCCACAAGAACAGCCTTACCGAAAGGCTTCTTGAAGGAAAGATGTAACTCTGTGAGATGAATTAACAGAACACAGAGCAGTTTCTCAGAAAGCTTCTTTCCAGTTTTGAGCGGAAGATATTTCCTTTTTCACCATAGCCCTCTATGGGCTTCCAAATATCACTTGCCAATTCCACAAGAACAGCCTTAGCGAAAGGCTTCTTGAAGGAAAAGATGTAACTCTGTGAGATGAATTAACAGAACACAGAGCAGTTTCTCAAGCTTCTTTCCAGTTTTGAGCGGAAGATATTTCCTTTTCACCATAGCCCTCTATGGGCTTCCAAATATCCTTTGCCAATTCCACAAGAACAGCCTTAGCGAAAGGCTTCTTGAAGGAAAGATGTAACTCTGTGAGATGAATTAACAGAACACAGAGCAGTTTCTCAGAAAGCTTCTTTCCAGTTTTGAGCGGAAGATATTTCCTTTTTCACCATAGCCCTCTATGGGCTTCCAAATATCCTCTGCCAATTCCACAAGAACAGCCTTAGCGAAAGGCTTCTTGAAGGGAAAGATGTAACTCTGTGAGATGAATTAACAGAACACAGAGCAGTTTCTCAAGCTTCTTTCCAGTTTGAGCGGAAGATATTTCCTTTTCACCATAGCCTCTATGGGCTTCCAAATATCCTTGCCAATTCCACAAGAACAGCCTTAGCGAAAGGCTTCTTAAAGGGAAAGATGTAACTCTGTGAGATGAATTAACAGAACACAGAGCAGTTTCTCAAGCTTCTTTCCAGTTTTGAGCGGAAGATATTTCCTTTTCACCATAGCCCTCTATGGGCTTCCAAATATCCCTTTGCCAATTCCACAAGAACAGCCTTAGCGAAAGGCTTCTTGAAGGGAAAGATGTAACTCTGTGAGATGAATTAACAGAACACAGAGCAGTTTCTCAAGCTTCTTTCCAGTTTTGAGCGGAAGATATTTCCTTTTCACCATAGCCCTCTATGGGCTTCCAAATATCCTCTGCCAATTCCACAAGAACAGCCTTAGCGAAGGCTTCTTGAAGGAAAGATGTAACTCTGTGAGATGAATTAACAGAACACAGAGCAGTTTCTCAGAAAGCTTCTTTCCAGTTTTGAGCGGAAGATATTTCCTTTTTCACCATAGCCCTCTATGGGCTTCCAAATATCCTTTGCCAATTCCACAAGAACAGCCTTAGCGAAAGGCTTCTTGAAGGAAAGATGTAACTCTGTGAGATGAATTAACAGAACACAGAGCAGTTTCTCAGAAAGCTTCTTTCCAGTTTTGAAGCGGAAGATATTTCCTTTTTCAACATATCCTCTATGGGCTTCCAAATATCCTTTGCCAATTCCACAAGAACAGCCTTAGCGAAAGGCTTCTTGAAGGGAAAGATGTAACTCTGTGAGATGAATTAACAGAACACAGAGCAGTTTTCAGAAAGCTTCTTTCCAGTTTTGAGCGGAAGATATTTCCTTTTCACCATAGCCCTCTATGGGCTTCCAAATATCCCTTTGCCAATTCCACAAGAACAGCCTTAGCGAAAGGCTTCTTGAAGGGAAGATGTAACTCTGTGAGATGAATTAACAGAACACAGAGCAGTTTCTCAGAAAGCTTCTTTCCATTTTTGAGCGGAAGATATTTCCTTTTCACCATAGCCTCTATGGGCTTCCAAATATCACTTTGCCAATTCCACAAGAACAGCCTTAGCGAAGGATTCTTGAAGGGAAAGATGTAACTCTGTGAGATGAATTAACAGAACACAGAGCAGTTTCTCAAGCTTCTTTCCAGTTTTGAGCGGAAGATATTTCCTTTTCACCATAGCCCTCTATGGGCTTCCAAATATCCTCTGCCAATTCCACAAGAACAGCCTTAGCGAAAGGCTTCTTGAAGGGAAAGATGTAACTCTGTGAGTTGAATTAACAGAACACAGAGCAGTTTCTCAGAAAGCGTCTTTCCAGTTTTGAACGAAGATATTTCCTTTTTCCCCGTAGCCCTCTATGGGCTTCCAAATATCACTCTGCCAATTCCACAAGAACAGCCTTAGCGAAAGGCTTCTTGAAGGGAAAGATGTAACTCTGTGAGATGAATTAACAGAACACAGAGCATTTTCTCAAGCTTCTTTCCAGTTTTGAACGGAAGATATTTCCTTTTTCACCATAGCCCTCTATGGGCTTCCAAATATCACTCTGCCAATTCCACAAGAACAGCCTTAGCGAAAGGCTTCTTGAAGGGAAAGATGTAACTCTGTGAGATGAATTAACAGAACACAGAGCAGTTTCTCAGAAAGCTTCTTTCCAGTTTTGAACGGAAGATATTTCCTTTTTCACCATAGCCCTCTATGGGCTTCCAAATATCCCTTTGCCAATTCCACAAGAACAGCCTTAGCGAAAGGCTTCTTGAAGGAAAGATGTAACTCTGTGAGATGAATTAACAGAACACAGAGCAGTTTCTCAAGCTTCTTTCCAGTTTTGAGCGGAAGATATTTCCTTTTCACCATAGCCCTCTATGGGCTTCCAAATATCCCTTTGCCAATTCCACAAGAACAGCCTTAGCGAAAGGCTTCTTGAAGGGAAAGATGTAACTCTGTGAGATGAATTAACAGAACACAGAGCAGTTTCTCAGAAAGCTTCTTTCCGGTTTTGAGCGGAAGATATTTCCTTTTCACCATAGCCCTCTATGGGCTTCCAAATATCCTTTGCCAATTCCACAAGAACAGCCTTAGCGAAAGGCTTCTTGAAGGAAAGATGTAACTCTGTGAGATGAATTAACAGAACACAGAGCAGTTTCTCAGAAAGCTTCTTTCCAGTTTTGAAGCGGAAGATATTTCCTTTTCACCATAGCCCTCTATGGGCTTCCAAATATCACTTTGCCAATTCCACAAGAACAGCCTTAGCGAAAGGCTTCTTGAAGGGAAAGATGTAACTCTGTGAGATGAATTAACAGAACACAGAGCAGTTTCTCAGAAAGCTTCTTTCCAGTTTTGAATGGAAGATATTTCCTTTTCACCATAGCCCTCTATGGGCTTCCAAATATCCTTTGCCAATTCCACAAGAACAGCCTTAGCGAAAGGTTTCTTGAAGGAAAGATGTAACTCTGTGAGATGAATTAACAGAACACAGAGCAGTTTCTCAAGCTTCTTTCCAGTTTTGAACGGAAGATATTTCCTTTTTCACCATAGCCCTCTATGGGCTTCCAAATATCCCTTTGCCAATTCCACAAGAACAGCCTTAGCGAAAGGCTTCTTGAAGGGAAAGATGTAACTCTGTGAGATGAATTAACAGAACACAGAGCAGTTTCTCAGAAAGCTTCTTTCCAGTTTTGAGCGGAAGATATTTCCTTTTTCACCATAGCCCTCTATGGGCTTCCAAATATCCTTTGCCAATTCCACAAGAACAGCCTTAGCGAAAGGCTTCTTGAAGGAAAGATGTAACTCTGTGAGATGAATTAACAGAACACAGAGCAGTTTCTCAGAAAGCTTCTTTCCAGTTTTGACGGAAGATATTTCCTTTTTCACCATAGCCCTCTATGGGCTTCCAAATATCCTTGCCAATTCCACAAGAACAGCCTTAGCGAAAGGCTTCTTGAAGGGAAAGATGTAACTCTGTGAGATGAATTAACAGAACACAGAGCAGTTTCTCAGAAAGCTTCTTTCCAGTTTTGAGCGGAAGATATTTCCTTTTTCACCATAGCCCTCTATGGGCTTCCAAATATCCTTTGCCAATTCCACAAGAACAGCCTTAGCGAAAGGCTTCTTGAAGGAAAGATGTAACTCTGTGAGATGAATTAACAGAACACAGAGCAGTTTCTCAGAAAGCTTCTTTCCAGTTTTGAGCGGAAGATATTTCCTTTTCACCATAGCCCTCTATGGGCTTCCAAATATCCCTTTGCCAATTCCACAAGAACAGCCTTAGCGAAGGCTTCTTGAAGGGAAAGATGTAACTCTGTGAGATGAATTAACAGAACACAGAGCAGTTTCTCAAGCTTCTTTCCGTTTTGAGCGGAAGATATTTCCTTTTCACCATAGCCCTCTATGGGCTTCCAAATATCCCTTTGCCAATTCCACAAGAACAGCCTTAGCGAAGGCTTCTTGATGGGAAAGATGTAACTCTGTGAGATGAATTAACAGAACACAGAGCAGTTTCTCAAGCTTCTTTCCAGTTTTGAGCGGAAGATATTTCCTTTTCACCATAGCCCTCTATGGGCTTCCAAATATCCCTTTGCCAATTCCACAAGAACAGCCTTAGCGAAAGGCTTCTTGAAGGAAAGATGTAACTCTGTGAGATGAATTAACAGAACACAGAGCAGTTTCTCAGAAAGCTTCTTTCCAGTTTTGAGCGGAAGATATTTCCTTTTTCACCATAGCCCTCTATGGGCTTCCAAATATCCTCTGCCAATTCCACAAGAACAGCCTTAGCGAAGGCTTCTTGAAGGAAAGATGTAACTCTGTGAGATGAATTAACAGAACACAGAGCAGTTTCTCATAAAGCTTCTTTCCAGTTTTGAGCGGAAGATATTTCCTTTTTCACCATAGCCCTCTATGGGCTTCCAAATATCACTTTGCCAATTCCACAAGAACAGCCTTAGCGAAAAGTCTTCTTTAGGAAAGATGTAACTCTGTGAGATGAATTAACAGAACACACAGCAGTTTCTCAAAGCTTCTTTCCAGTTTTGAGCGGAAGATATTTCCTTTTCCCAGTAGCCCTCTATGGGCTTCCAAATATCCTCTGCCAATTCCACAAGAACAGCCTTAGCGAAGGCTTCTTGAAGGGAAAGATGTAACTCTGTGAGATGAATTAACAGAACACAGAGCAGTTTCTCAGAAAGCTTCTTTCCAGTTTTGAGCGGAAGATATTTCCTTTTCACCATAGCCCTCTATGGGCTTCCAAATATCACTCTGCCAATTCCACAAGAACAGCCTTAGCGAAACTTGAAGGAAAGATGTAACTCTGTGAGATGAATTAACAGAACACAGAGCAGTTTCTCAGAAAGCTTCTTTCCAGTTTTGAACGGAAGATATTTCCTTTTCACCATAGCCCTCTATGGGCTTCCAAATATCCTTTGCCAATTCCACAAGAACAGCCTTAGCGAAAGGCTTCTTGAAGGAAAGATGTAACTCTGTGAGATGAATTAACAGAACACAGAGCAGTTTCTCAGAAAGCTTCTTTCCAGTTTTGAGCGGAAGATATTTCCTTTTTCACCATAGCCCTCTATGGGCTTCCAAATATCCTTTGCCAATTCCACAAGAACAGCCTTAGCGAAAGGCTTCTTGAAGGAAAGATGTAACTCTGTGAGATGAATTAACAGAACACAGAGCAGTTTCTCAGAAAGCTTCTTTCCAGTTTTGAGCGGAAGATATTTCCTTTTCACCATCGCCCTCTATGGGCTTCCAAATATCCTTTGCCAATTCCACAAGAACAGCCTTAGCCAAAGGCTTCTTAAGGGAAAGATGTAACTCTGTGAGATGAATTAACAGAAAACAGAGCAGTTTCTCAGAAAGCTTCTTTCCAGTTTTGAGCGGAAGATATTTCCTTTTCACCATAGCCCTCTATGGGCTTCCAAATATCCTTTGCCAATTCCACAAGAACAGCCTTAGCGAAAGGCTTCTTGAAGGAAAGTTGTAACTCTGTGAGATGAATTAACAGAACACAGAGCAGTTTCTCAAGCTTCTTTCCAGTTTTGAGCGGAAGATATTTCCTTTTTCACCATAGCCCTCTATGGGCTTCCAAATATCCTCTGCCAATTCCACAAGAACAGCCTTAGCGAAAGGCTTCTTGAAGGGAAAGGTAACTCTGTGAGATGAATTAACAGAACACAGAGCAGTTTCTCAAGCTTCTTTCCAGTTTTGAGCGGAAGATATTTCCTTTTTCACCATAGCCCTCTATGGGCTTCCAAATATCCTTTGCCAATTCCACAAGAACAGCCTTAGCGAAGACTTCTTGAAGGGAAAGATGTAACTCTGTGAGATGAATTAACAGAACACAGAGCAGTTTCTCAAGCTTCTTTCCAGTTTTGAGCGGAAGATATTTCCTTTTCACCATAGCCCTCTATGGGCTTCCAAATATCCCTTTCCCAATTCCACAAGAACAGCCTTAGCGAAAGGCTTCTTGAAGGAAAGATGTAACTCTGTGAGATGAATTAACAGAACACAGAGCAGTTTCTCAGAAAGCTTCTTTCCAGTTTTGAGCGGAAGATATTTCCTTTTTCACCATAGCCTCTATGGGCTTCCAAATATCCCTTTGCCAATTCCACAAGAACAGCCTTAGCGAAAGGCATCTTGAAGGGAAAGATGTAACTCTGTGAGATGAATTAACAGAACACAGAGCAGTTTCTCAGCTTCCTTCCAGTTTTGACGGAAGATATTTCCTTTTTCACCATAGCCCTCTATGGGCTTCCAAATATCCTTTGCCAATTCCACAAGAACAGCCTTAGCGAAAGGCTTCTTGAAGGGAAAGATGTAACTCTGTGAGATGAATTAACAGAACACAGAGCAGTTTCTCAGAAATATTCTTTCCAGTTTTGAGCGGAAGATATTTCCTTTTCACCATAGCCCTCTATGGGCTTCCAAATATCCCTTTGCCAATTCCACAAGAACAGCCTTAGCGAAAGGCTTCTTGAAGAGAAAGATGTAACTCTGTGAGATGAATTAACAGAACACAGAGCAGTTTCTCAGAAAGCTTCTTTCCAGTTTTGAGCGGAAGATATTTCCTTTTCACCATAGCCCTCTATGGGCTTCCAAATATCCTTGCCAATTCCACAAGAACAGCCTTAGCGAAAGGCTTCTTGAAGGAAAGATGTAACACTGTGAGTTGAATTAACAGAACACACAGCAGTTTCTCAAGCTTCTTTCCAGTTTTGAGCGGAAGATATTTCCTTTTTCCCTAGCCCTCTATGGGCTTCCAAATATCACTCTGCCAATTCCACAAGAACAGCCTTAGCGAAAGGCTTCTTGAAGGAAAGATGTAACTCTGTGAGATGAATTAACAGAACACAGAGCAGTTTCTCAAGCTTCTTTCCAGTTTTGAGCGGAAGATATTTCCTTTTCACCATAGCCCTCTATGGGCTTCCAAATATCACTCTGCCAATTCCACAAGAACAGCCTTAGCGAAAGGCTTCTTGAAGGAAAGATGTAACTCTGTGAGATGAATTAACAGAACACAGAGCAGTTTCTCAGAAAGCTTCTTTCCAGTTTTGAGCGGAAGATATTTCCTTTTCACCATAGCCCTCTATGGGCTTCCAAATATCCCTTTGCCAATTCCACAAGAACAGCCTTAGCGAAAGGCTTCTTGAAGGAAAGATGTAACTCTGTGAGATGAATTAACAGAACACAGAGCAGTTTCTCAAGCTTCTTTCCAGTTTTGAGCAGAAGATATTTCCTTTTTCACCATAGCCCTCTATGGGCTTCCAAATATCCTTTGCCAATTCCACAAGAACAGCCTTAGCGAAAGGCTTCTTGAAGGGAAAGATGTAACTCTGTGAGATGAATTAACAGAACACAGAGCAGTTTCTCAAGCTTCTTTCCAGTTTTGAGCGGAAGATATTTCCTTTTTCACCATAGCCCTCTATGGGCTTCCAAATATCCTTTGCCAATTCCACAAGAACAGCCTTAGCAAAGGCTTCTTGAAGGAAAGATGTAACTCTGTGAGATGAATTAACAGAAAACAGAGCAGTTTCTCAAGCTTCTTTCCAGTTTTGAGCGGAAGATATTTCCTTTTTCACCATAGCCCTCTATGGGCTTCCAAATATCCTTTGCCAATTCCACAAGAACAGCCTTAGCGAAAGGCTTTGTGAAGGAAAGTGTAACTCTGTGAGATGAATTAACAGAACACAGAGCAGTTTCTCAAGCTTCTTTCCAGTTTTGAGCGGAAGATATTTCCTTTTCACCATAGCCCTCTATGGGCTTCAAACATCACTCTGCCAATTCCACAAGAACAGCTTTAGCGAAAGGCTGTTGAAGGAAAGATGTAACTCTGTGAGATGAATTAACAGAACACAGAGCAGTTTCTCAAGCTTCTTTCCAGTTTTGAGCGGAAGATATTTCCTTTTCACCATAGCCCTCTATGGGCTTCCAAATATCCTTTGCCAATTCCACAAGAACAGCCTTAGCGAAGGCTTCTTGAAGGGAGAGATGTAACTCTGTGAGATGAATTAACAGAACACAGAGCAGTTTCTCAGAAAGCTTCTTTCCAGTTTAGCGGAAGATATTTCCTTTTCACCATAGCCCTCTATGGGCTTCCAAATATCCTTGCCAATTCCACAAAAACAGCCTTAGCCAAAGGCTTCTTAAAGGAAAGATGTAACTCTGTGAGATGAATTAACAGAAAACAGAGCAGTTTCTCAAGCTTCTTTCCGGTTTTGAGCGGAAGATATTTCCTTTTCACCATAGCCCTCTATGGGCTTCCAAATATCCTTTGCCAATTCCACAAGAACAGCCTTAGCGAAAGGCTTCTTGAAGGAAAGATGTAACTCTGTGAGATGAATTAACAGAACACAGAGCAGTTTCTCAAGCTTCTTTCCAGTTTTGAGCGGAAGATATTTCCTTTTTCACCATAGCCCTCTATGGGCTTCCAAATATCACTCTGCCAATTCCACAAGAACAGCCTTAGCGAAAGGCTTCTTGAAGGAAAGATGTAACTCTGTGAGATGAATTAACAGAACACAGAGCAGTTTCTCAAGCTTCTTTCCAGTTTTGAGCGGAAGATATTTCCTTTTTCACCGTAGCCCTCTATGGGCTTCCAAATATCCTTTGCCAATTCCTCAAGAACAGCCTTAGCGAAAGACTTCTTGAAGGAAAGATGTAACTCTGTGAAAAGAATTAACAGAACACAGAGCATTTTCTCAAGCTTCTTTCCAGTTTTGAGCGGAAGATATTTCCTTTTTCACCATAGCCCTCTATGGGCTTCCAAATATCCTTTGCCAATTCCACAAGAACAGCCTTAGCGAAGGATTCTTGAAGGGAAAGATGTAACTCTGTGAGATGAATTAACAGAACACAAGAGCAGTTTCTCAAGCTTCTTTCCAGTTTTGAGATATTTCCTTTTTCACCATAGCCCTCTATAGGCTTCCAAATATCCTTTGCCAATTCCACAAGAACAGCCTTAGCGAAAGGCTTCTTGAAGGAAAGATGTAACTCTGTGAGATGAATTAACAGAACACAGAGCAGTTTCTCAGAAGCTTCTTTCCAGTTTTGAGCGGAAGATATTTCCTTTTTCACCATAGCCCTCTATGGGCTTCCAAATATCCTTTGCCAATTCCACAAGAACAGCCTTAGCGAAGGCTTCTTGAAGGGAAAGATGTAACTCTGTGAGATGAATTAACAGAACACAGAGCAGTTTCTCATAAAGCTTCCTTCCAGTTTTGGACGGAAGATATTTTTCACCATAGCCCTCTATGGGCTTCCAAATATCCTTTGCCAATTCCACAAGAACAGCCTTAAGCGAAAGGCTTCTTGAAGGAAAGATGTAACTCTGTGAGATGAATTAACAGAACACAGAGCAGTTTCTCAGAAATCTTCTTTCCAGTTTTGAGCGGAAGATATTTCCTTTTTCACCATAGCCCTCTATGGGCTTCCAAATATCCTTTGCCAATTCCACAAGAACAGCCTTAGCGAAGGCTTCTTGAAGAGAAAGATGTAACTCTGTGAGATGAATTAACAGACAACACAGAGCAGTTTCTCAAGCTTCTTTCCAGTTTTGAGCGGAAGATATTTCCTTTTCAACATAGCCCTCTGGGCTTCCAAATATCCTTGCCAATTCCACAAGAATAGCCTTAGCGAAAGGCTTCTTCAAGGAAAGATGTAACTCTGTGAGATGAATTAACAGAACACAGAGCAGTTTCTCAAGCTTCTTTCCGTTTTGAGCGGAAGATATTTCCTTTTTCAACCTAGCCCTCTATGGGCTTCCAAATATCCTTGCCAATTCCACAAGAACAGCCTTAGCGAAGGCTTCTTAAAGGAAAGATGTAACTCTGTGAGATAAATTAACAGAAAACAGAGCAGTTTCTCAGAAAGCTTCTTTCCAGTTTTGACGGAAGATATTTCCTTTTTCCATAGCCCTCTATGGGCTTCCAAATATCCTCTGCCAATTCCACAAGAACAGCCTTAGCGAAAGGCTTCTTGAAGGAAAGATGTAACTCTGTGAGATGAATTAACAGAACACAGAGCAGTTTCTCAGAAAGCTTCTTTCCAGTTTTGAGCGGAAGATATTTCCTTTTCACCATAGCCCTCTATGGGCTTCCAAATATCCTCTGCCAATTCCACAAGAACAGCCTTAGCGAAAGGCTCTTCAAGGAAAAGATGTAACTCTGTGAGATGAATTAACAGAAAACAAAGCAGTTTCTCAAGCTTCTTTCCAGTTTTGAAAGGAAGATATTTCCTTTTTCACCATAGCTCTCTATGGGCTTCCAAATATCACTCTGCCAATTCCACAAGAACAGCCTTAGCGAAAGGCTTCTTGAAGGAAAGATGTAACTCTGTGAGATGAATTAACAGAACACAGAGCAGTTTCTCAGAAAGCTTCCTTCCAGTTTTGATCGGAAGATATTTCCTTTTCCACCATAGCCCTGTGGGCTTCCAAATATCCTTTGCCAATTCCACAAGAACAGCCTTAGCGAAGGCTTCTTGAAGGAAAGATGTAACTCTCTGAGATGAATTAACAGAACACAGAGCAGTTTCTCAAGCTTCTTTCCAGTTTTGAGCGGAAGATATTTCCTTTTCACCATAGCCCTCTATGGGCTTCCAAATATCACTTTGCCAATTCCTCAAGAACAGCCTTAGCGAAAGGTTTCTTGAAGGAAAGATGTAACTCTGTGAGATGAATTAACAGAACACAGAGCAGTTTCTCAAGCTTCTTTCCAGTTTTGAGCGGAAGATATTTCCTTTTCACCATAGCCCTCTATGGGCTTCCAAATATCCTTTGCCACTTCCACAAGAACAGCCTTAGCGAAAACTTCTTGAAGGAAAGATGTAACTCTGTGAGTTGAATTAACAGAACACAGAGCAGTTTCTCAGAAAGCTTCTTTCCAGTTTTGAGCGGAAGATATTCCTTTTTCCCCGTAGCCCTCTATGGGCTTCCAAATATCACTCTGCCAATTCCACAAGAACAGCCTTGCGAAGGCTTCTTGAAGGAAAGATGTAACTCTGTGAGATGAATTAACAGAACACAGAGCATTTTCTCAGAAAGCTTCTTTCCAGTTTTGAGCGGAAGATATTTCCTTTTCACCATAGCCCTCTATGGGCTTCCAAATATCCCTTTGCCAATTCCACAAGAACAGCCTTAGCGAAAGGCTTCTTCAAGGGAAAGATGTAACTCTGTGAGATGAATTAACAGAACACAGAGCAGTTTCTCAAGCTTCTTTCCAGTTTTGAGAAGATATTTCCTTTTTCACCATAGCCCTCTATGGGCTTCCAAATATCCTTTGCCAATTCCACAAGAACAGCCTTAGCGAAAGGCTTCTTGAAGGAAAGATGTAACTCTGTGAGATGAATTAACAGAACACAGAGCAGTTTCTCAAGCTTCTTTCCAGTTTTGAGCGGAAGATATTTCCTTTTCACCATAGCCCTCTATGGGCTTCCAAATATCCTTTGCCAATTCCACAAGAACAGCCTTAGCCAAAGGCTTCTTGAAGGAAATATGTAACTCTGTGAGATGAATTAACAGAATACAGAGCAGTTTCTCAGAAACCTTCTTCCGGTTTTGAACGGAAGATATTTCCTTTTTCACCATAGCCCTCTATTGGCTTCCAAATATCACTCTGCCAATTCCACAGAACAGCCTTAGCGAAAGGCTTCTTGAAGGAAAGATGTAACTCTGTGAGATGAATTAACAGAACACAGAGCAGTTTCTCAGAAAGCTTCTTTCCAGTTTTGAGCGGAAGATATTTCCTTTTCACATAGCCCTCTATGGGCTTCCAAATATCCTTTGCCAATTCCACAAGAACAGCCTTAGCGAAAGGCTTCTTGAAGGGAAAGATGTAACTCTGTGAGATGAATTAACAGAACACAGAGCAGTTTCTCAAAGCTTCCTTTCAGTTTGATCGGAAGATATTTCCTTTTCACCATAGCCCTCTATGGGCTTCCAAATATCCCTTGCCAATTCCACAAGAACAGCCTTAGCGAAGGCTTCTTGAAGGAAAGATGTAACTCTGTGAGATGAATTAACAGAACACAGAGCAGTTTCTCAAGCTTCTTTCCAGTTTTGAGCGGAAGATATTTCCTTTTTCACCATAGCCCTCTATGGGCTTCCAAATATCCTTTGCCAATTCCACAAGAACAGCCTTAGCGAAAGGCTTCTTGAAGGAAAGATGTAACTCTGTGAGATGAATTAACAGAACACAGAGCAGTTTCTCAGAAAGCTTCCTTCCAGTTTTGAGCGGAAGATATTTCCTTTTTCACCAAGCCCTCTATGGGCTTCCAAATATCCTCTGCCAATTCCACAAGAACAGCCTTAGCGAAAGGCTTCTTGAAGGGAAAGATGTAACTCTGTGAGATGAATTAACAGAACACGCTTCCAAATATCCTTTGCCAATTCCACAAGAACAGCCTTAGCGAAGGCTTCTTGAAGGAAAGATGTAACTCTGTGAGATGAATTAACAGAACACAGAGCAGTTTCTCAGAAAGCTTCTTTCCAGTTTTGAGCGGAAGATATTTCCTTTCTCACCATAGCCCTCTATGGGCTTCCAAATATCCTTTGCCAATTCCACAAAACAGCCTTAGCGAAAGGCTTCTTGAAGGAAAGATGTAACTCTGTGAGATGAATTATCAGAACACAGAGCAGTTTCTCAGAAAGCTACTTTCCAGTTTTGAGCGGAAGATATTTCCTTTTTCACCATAGCCCTCTATGGGCTTCCAAATATCACTTTGCCAATTCCACAAGAACAGCCTTAGCGAAAGGCTTCTTGAAGGGAAAGATGTAACTCTGTGAGATGAATTAACAGAACACAGAGCAGTTTCTCAGAAAGCTTCTTTCCAGTTTTGATCGGAAGATATTTCCTTTTCCACCATAGCCCTCTATGGGCTTCCAAATATCCTTTGCCAATTCCACAAGAACAGCCTTAGCGAAAGGCTTCTTGAAGGAAAGATGTAACTCTGTGAGATGAATTAACAGAACACAGAGCAGTTTCTCAGAAACTTCTTTCCGTTTTGAGCGGAAGATATTTCTTTTTCACCCCATAGCCCTCTATGGGCTTCCAAATATCCTTTGCCAATTCCACAAGAACAGCCTTAGCGAAGGCTTCTTAAAGGAAAGATGTAACTCTGTGAGATGAATTAACAGAACACAGAGCAGTTTCTCAAGCTTCTTTCCAGTTTTGAGCGGAAGATATTTCCTTTTCACCGTAGCCCTCTATGGGCTTCCAAATATCCTCTGCCAATTCCACAAGAACAGCCTTAGCGAAAGGCTTCTTGAAGGAAAGATGTAACTCTGTGAGATGAATTAACAGAACACAGAGCAGTTTTCAAGCTTCTTTCCAGTTTTGAGCGGAAGATATTTCCTTTTTCACCATAGCCCTCTATGGGCTTCCAAATATCACTCTGCCAATTCCACAAGAACAGCCTTAGCGAAAGGCTTCTTGAAGGAAAGATGTAACTCTGTGAGATGAATTAACAGAACACAGAGCAGTTTCTCAAGCTTCTTTCCAGTTTTGAGCGGAAGATATTTCCTTTTCACCATAGCCCTCTATGGGCTTCCAAATATCCTTTGCCAATTCCACAAGAACAGCCTTAGCGAAAGGCTTCTTGAAGGAAAGATGTAACTCTGTGAGATGAATTAACAGAACACAGAGCAGTTTCTCAGAAAGCTTCTTTCCAGTTTTGAACAGAAGATATTTCCTTTTTCACCATAGCCCTCTATGGGCTTCCAAATATCCTTGCCAATTCCACAAGAACAGCCTTAGCCAAAGGCTTCTTAAAAGGGAAAGATGTAACTCTGTGAGATGAATTAACAGAAAACAGAGCAGTTTCTCAAGCTTCTTTCCGGTTTTGATCGGAAGATATTTCCTTTTTCACCATAGCCCTGTATGGGCTTCCAAATATCCTTTGCCAATTCCACAAGAACAGCCTTAGCGAAAGGCTTCTTGAAGGAAAGATGTAACTCTGTGAGATGAATTAACAGAACACAGAGCAGTTTCTCAGAAAGCTTCTTTCCATTTTGAGCGGAAGATATTTCCTTTTTCACCATAGCCTCTAATGGGCTTCCAAATATCCTTTGCCAATTCCTCAAGAACAGCCTTAGCGAAAGGCTTCTTGAAGGAAAGATGTAACTCTGTGAGATGAATTAACAGAACACAGAGCAGTTTCTCAAGCTTCTTTCCAGTTTTGAGCGGAAGATATTTCCTTTTTCACCATAGCCCTCTATGGGCTTCCAAATATCCTTTGCCAATTCACAAGAACAGCCTTAGCGAAAGGCTTCTTGAAGGAAAGATGTAACTCTGTGAGATGAATTAACAGAACACAGAGCAGTTTCTCAAGCTTCTTTCCAGTTTTGAAGGAAGATATTTCCTTTTCCCATAGCCCTCTATGGGCTTCCAAATATCCTCTGCCAATTCCACAAGAACAGCCTTAGCGAAAGGCTTCTTGAAGGAAAGATGTAACTCTGTGAGATGAATTAACAGAACACAGAGCAGTTTCTCAAGCTTCTTTCCAGTTTTGAGCGGAAGATATTTCCTTTTTCACCATAGCCCTCTATGGGCTTCCAAATATCACTCTGCCAATTCCACAAGAACAGCCTTAGCGAAAGGCTTGAAGGGAAAGATGTAACTCTGTGAGATGAATTAACAGAACACAGAGCAGTTTCTCAGAAAGCTTCTTTCCAGTTTTGAGCGGAAGATATTTCCTTTTTCACCATAGCCCTCTATGGGCTTCCAAATATCCTTTGCCAATTCCACAAGAACAGCCTTAGCGAAAGGCTTCTTGAAGGAAAGATGTAACTCTGTGAGATGAATTAACAGAACACAGAGCAGTTTCTCAAGCTTCTTTCCAATTTTGAGCGGAAGATATTTCCTTTTTCACCATAGCCCTCTATGGGCTTCCAAATATCCTTTGCCAATTCCACAAGAACAGCCTTAGCCAAAGGCTTCTTGAAGGAAAGATGTAACTCTGTGAGATGAATTAACAGAACACAGAGCAGTTTCTCAGAAACCTTCTTTCCGGTTTTGAGCGGAAGATATTTCCTTTTTCACCATAGCCCTCTATTGGCTTCCAAATATCACTCTGCCAATTCCACAAGAACAGCCTTAGCGAAAGGCTTCTTGAAGGAAAGATGTAACTCTGTGAGATGAATTAACAGAACACAGAGCAGTTTCTCAGAAAGCTTCTTTCCAGTTTTGAGCGGAAGATATTTCCTTTTCACCGTAGCCCTCTATGGGCTTCCAAATATCCTTTGCCAATTCCACAAGAACAGCCTTAGCGAAAGGCTTCTTGAAGGAAAGATGTAACTCTGTGGGATGAATTAACAGAACACAGAGCAGTTTCTCAGAAAGCTTCTTTCCAGTTTTGAGCGGAAGATATTTCCTTTTCATCATAGCCCTCTATGGGCTTCCAAATATCACTCTGCCAATTCCACAAGAACAGCCTTAGCGAAAGGCTTCTTGAAGGAAAGATATAACTCTGTGAGATGAATTAACAGAACACAGAGCAGTTTCTCAGAAAGCTTCTTTCCAGTTTTGAGCGGAAGATATTTCCTTTTTCACCGTAGCCCTCTGGGCTTCCAAATATCCTTTGCCAATTCCTCAAGAACAGCCTTAGCGAAAGACTTCTTGAAGGAAGATGTAACTCTGTGAGATGAATTAACAGAACACAGAGCAGTTTCTCAGAAAGCTTCTTTCCAGTTTTGAGCGGAAGATATTTCCTTTTCACCATAGCCCTCTATGGGCTTCCAAATATCCCTTTGCCAATTCCACAAGAACAGCCTTAGCGAAGGCTTCTTGAAGGAAAGATGTAACTCTGTGAGATGAATTAACAGAACACAGAGCAGTTTCTCAAGCTTCTTTCCAGTTTTGAGCGGAAGATATTTCCTTTTCACCATAGCCCTCTATGGGCTTCCAAATATCCTTTGCCAATTCCACAAGAACAGCCTTAGCGAAGGCTTCTTGAAGGGAAAGATGTAACTCTGTGAGATGAATTAACAGAACACAGAGCAGTTTCTCAAGCTTCTTTCCAGTTTTGAGCGGAAGATATTTCCTTTTTCACCATAGCCCTCTATGGGCTTCCAAATATCCCTTTGCCAATTCCACAAGAACAGCCTTAGCGAAGGCTTCTTGAAGGGAAAGATGTAACTCTGTGAGATGAATTAACAGAACACAGAGCAGTTTCTCATAAAGCTTCCTTCCAGTTTTGAGCGGAAGATATTTCCTTTTTCACCATAGCCCTCTATGGGCTTCCAAATATCCTTTGCCAATTCCACAAGAACAGCCTTAGCGAAAGGCTTCTTGAAGGAAAGATGTAACTCTGTGAGATGAATTAACAGAACACAGAGCAGTTTCTCAGAAATCTTCTTTCCAGTTTTGGACGGAAGATATTTCCTTTTCACCATAGCCCTCTATGGGTTTCCAAATATCCTTTGCCAATTCCACAAGAACAGCCTTAGCGAAAGGCTTCTTGAAGAGAAAGATGTAACTCTGTGAGATGAATTAACAGACCACAGAGCAGTTTCTCAGAAAGCTTCTTTCCAGTTTTGAGCGGAAGATATTTCCTTTTTCAACATAGCCCTCTATGGGCTTCCAAATATCCTTTGCCAATTCCACAAGAACAGCCTTAGCAAGGCTTCTTCAAGGAAAGATGTAACTCTGTGAGATGAATTAACAGAACACAGAGCAGTTTCTCAGAAAGCTTCTTTCCGTTTTGAGCGGAAGATATTTCCTTTTTCAACATAGCCCTCTATGGGCTTCCAAATATCCTTTGCCAATTCCACAAGAACAGCCTTAGCGAAAGGCTTCTTGAAGGGAAAGATAACTCTGTGAGATGAATTAACAGAACACAGAGCAGTTTCTCAGAAAGCTTCTTTCCAGTTTTGAGCGGAAGATATTTCCTTTTTCAACATAGCCCTCTATGGGCTTCCAAATATCCTTTGCCAATTCCACAAGAACAGCCTTAGCGAAAGGCTTCTTGAAGGGAAAGATGTAACTCTGTGAGATGAATTAACAGAACACAGAGCAGTTTCTCAGAAAGCTTCTTTCCAGTTTTGATCGGAAGATATATCCTTTTCACCATAGCCCTCTATGGGCTTCCAAATATCCTTGCCAATTCCACAAGAACAGCCTTAGCGAAAGGCTTCTTCAAGAGAAAGATGTAACTGTGTGAGATGAATTAACAGAACACAGAGCAGTTTCTCAGAAAGCTTCTTTCCAGTTTTGAGCGGAAGATATTTCCTTTTCACCATAGCCCTCTATGGGCTTCCAAATATCCTTTGCCAATTCCACAAGAACAGCCTTAGCGAAAGGCTTCTTGAAGGGAAGATGTAACTCTGTGAGATGAATTAACAGAACACAGAGCAGTTTCTCAGAAAGCTTCTTTCCAGTTTTGAGCGGAAGATATTTCCTTTTTCACCATAGCCTCTATGGGCTTCCAAATATCACTTTGCCAATTCACAAGAACAGCCTTAGCGAAAACTTCTTGAAGGAAAGATGTAACTCTGTGAGATGAATTAACAGAACACAGAGCAGTTTATCAGAAAGCTTCTTTCCAGTTTTGAGCGGAAGATATTTCCTTTTCACCATAGCCCTCTATGGGCTTCCAAATATCCTTTGCCAATTCCACAAGAACAGCCTTAGCGAAAGGCTTCTTGAAGGAAAGATGTAACTCTGTGAGATGAATTAACAGAACACAGAGCAGTTTCTCAAGCTTCTTTCCAGTTTTGAGCGGAAGATATTTCCTTTTCACCATAGCCCTCTATGGGCTTCCAAATATCCCATTGCCAATTCCACAAGAACAGCCTTAGCGAAAGGCTTCTTGAAGAAAGATGTAACTCTGTGAGATGAATTAACAGAACACAGAGCAGTTTCTCAGAAAGCTTCTTTCCAGTTTTGAGCGGAAGATATTTCCTTTTCACCATAGCCCTCTGACTTCCAAATATCCTTGCCAATTCCACAAGAACAGCCTTAGCGAAAGGCTTCTTGAAGGAAAGATGTAACTCTGTGAGATGAATTAACAGAACACAGAGCAGTTTCTCAAGCTTCTTTCCAGTTTTGAGCGGAAGATATTTCCTTTTCACCATAGCCTCTATGGGCTTCCAAATATCCTTTGCCAATTCCACAAGAACAGCCTTAGCGAAAGGCTTCTTGAAGGGAAAGATGTAACTCTGTGAGATGAATTAACAGAACACAGAGCAGTTTCTCAAAAACCTTCTTTCCAGTTTTGAGCGGAAGATATTTCCTTTTCACCATAGCCCTCTATGGGCTTCCAAATATCCCTTTGCCAATTCCACAAGAACAGCCTTAGCGAAAGGCTTCTTGAAGGAAAGATGTAACTCTGTGAGATGAATTAACAGAACACAGAGCAGTTTCTCAGAAAGCTTCTTTCCAGTTTTGAGCGGAAGATATTTCCTTTTCACCATAGCCCTCTATGGGCTTCCAAATATCCCTTGGCAATTCCACAAGAACAGCCTTAGCGAAAGGCTTCTTGAAGGAAAGATGTAACTCTGTGAGATGAATTAACAGAACACAGAGCAGTTTCTCAGAAAGCTTCTTTCCAGTTTTGAGCGGAAGATATTTCCTTTTCACCATAGCCCTCTATGGGCTTCCAAATATCCCTTTGCCAATTCCACAAGAACAGCCTTAGCGAAGGCTTCTTGAAGGAAAGATGTAACTCTGTGAGATGAATTAACAGAACACAGAGCAGTTTCTCAGAAAGCTTCTTTCCAGTTTTGAGCGGAAGATATTTCCTTTTCACCATAGCCCTCTATGGGCTTCCAAATATCCTTTGCCAATTCCACAAGAACAGCCTTAGCGAAGGCTTCTTGAAGGGAAAGATGTAACTCTGTGAGATGAATTAACAGAACACAGAGCAGTTTCTCAGAAAGCTTCTTTCCAGTTTTGAGCGGAAGATATTTCCTTTTATACCA
Source organism: Erythrocebus patas (assembly GCA_023783455.1). Classification (NCBI taxonomy): domain Eukaryota; kingdom Metazoa; phylum Chordata; class Mammalia; order Primates; family Cercopithecidae; genus Erythrocebus; species Erythrocebus patas. The sequence goes on along the minus strand of JAKFHT010000086.1, from coordinate 12,694 downwards.
TAGCCCTCTATGGGCTTCCAAATATCACTTTGCCAATTCACAAGAACAGCCTTAGCGAAAGGCTTCTTGAAGGAAAGATGTAACTCTGTGAGATGAATTAACAGAACACAGAGCAGTTTCTCAGAAAGCTTCTTTCCAGTTTTGAGCGGAAGATATTTCCTTTTCACCAAGCCCTCTATGGGCTTCCAAATATCACTCTGCCAATTCCACAAGAACAGCCTTAGCGAAAGGCTTCTTGAAGGAAAGATGTAACTCTGTGAGATGAATTAACAGAACACAGAGCAGTTTCTCAAGCTTCTTTCCAGTTTTGAGCGGAAGATATTTCCTTTTCACCATAGCCCTCTATGGGCTTCCAAATATCACCACAAGAACAGCCTTAGCGAAAGGCTTCTTGAAGGAAAGATGTAACTCTGTGAGATGAATTAACAGAACACAGATCAGTTTCTCAGAAAGCTTCTTTCCAGTTTTGAGCGGAAGATATTTCCTTTTCACCATAGCCCTCTATGGGCTTCCAAATATCCCTTTGCCAATTCCACAAGAACAGCCTTAGCGAAAGGCTTCTTGAAGGGAAAGATGTAACTCTGTGAGATGAATTAACAGAACACAGAGCAGTTTCTCAGAAAGCTTCTTTCCAGTTTTGAGCGGAAGATATTTCCTTTTTCACCATAGCCTCTATGGGCTTCCAAATATCCTTTGCCAATTCCACAAGAACAGCCTTAGCGAAAGGCTTCTTGAAGGAAAGATGTAACTCTGTGAGATGAATTAACAGAACACAGAGCAGTTTCTCAGAAAGCTTCTTTCCAGTTTTGAGCGGAAGATATTTCCTTTTCACCATAGCCCTCTATGGGCTTCCAAATATCCTTTGCCAATTCCACAAGAACAGCCTTAGCGAAAGGCTTCTTGAAGGAAAGATGTAACTCTGTGAGATGAATTAACAGAACACAGAGCAGTTTCTCAGAAAGCTTCTTTCCAGTTTTGAGCGGAAGATATTTCCTTTTTCACCATAGCCCTCTATGGGCTTCCAAATATCCTTGCCAATTCCACAAGAACAGCCTTAGCGAAAGGCTTCTTGAAGGAAAGATGTAACTCTGTGAGATGAATTAACAGAACACAGAGCAGTTTCTCAGAAAGCTTCTTTCCAGTTTTGAGCGGAAGATATTTCCTTTTCACCATAGCCCTCTATGGGCTTCCAAATATCGCTTTGCCAATTCCACAAGAACAGCCTTAGCGAAGGCTTCTTGAAGGAAAGATGTAACTCTGTGAGATGAATTAACAGAACACAGAGCAGTTTCTCAGAAAGCTTCTTCCAGTTTTGAGCGGAAGATATTTCCTTTTTCACCATAGCCCTCTATGGGCTTCCAAATATCCTTTGCCAATTCCACAAGAACAGCCTTAGCGAAAGGCTTCTTGAAGGAAAGATGTAACTCTGTGAGATGAATTAACAGAACACAGAGCTGTTTCTCAGAAAGCTTCTTCCAGTTTTGAACGGAAGATATTTCCTTTTCACCATAGCCCTCTATGGGCTTCCAAATATCCTTGCCAATTCCACAAGAACAGCCTTAGCGAAAGGCTTCTTGAAGGAAAGATGTAACTCTGTGAGATGAATTAACAGAACACAGAGCAGTTTCTCAGAAAGCTTCTTTCCAGTTTTGAGCGGAAGATATTTCCTTTTCACCATAGCCCTCTATGGGCTTCCAAATATCCCTTTGCCAATTCACAAGAACAGCCTTAGCGAAAGGCTTCTTCAAGGGAAAGATGTAACTCTGTGAGATGAATTAACAGAACACAGAGCAGTTTCTCAAGCTTCTTTCCAGTTTTGAGCGAAGATATTTCCTTTTTCCCATAGCCCTCTATGGGCTTCCAAATATCCTCTGCCAATTCCACAAGAACAGCCTTAGCGAAAGGCTTCTTGAAGGAAAGATGTAACTCTGTGAGATGAATTAACAGAACACAGAGCAGTTTCTCAGAAAGCTTCTTTCCAGTTTTGAGCGGAAGATATTTCCTTTTTCCCATAGCCCTCTATGGGCTTCCAAATATCCTCTGCCAATTCCACAAGAACAGCCTTAGCGAAAGGCTTCTTGAAAGGATAGATGTAACTCTGTGAGATGAATTAACAGAACACAGAGCAGTTTCTCAGAAAGCTCCTTTCCAGTTTTGAACGGAAGATATTTCCTTTTTCCCCGTAGCCCTCTATGGGCTTCCAAATATCACTCTGCCAATTTCACAAGAACAGCCTTAGCGAAATGCTTCTTGAAGGGAAAGATGTAACTCTGTGAGATGAATTAACAGAACACAGAGCAGTTTCTCAGAAACCTTCTTTCCAGTTTTGAACGGAAGATATTTCCTTTTTCCCCGGAGACCTCTATGGGCTTCCAAATATCCCTTTGCCAATTGCACAAGAACAGCCTTAGCTAAAGGCTTCTTGAAGGGAAAGATGTAACTCTGTGAGATGAATTAACAGAACACAGAGCAGTTTCTCATAAAGCTTCTTTCCAGTTTTGAGCGGAAGATATTTCCTTTTCACCATAGCCCTCTATGGGCTTCCAAATATCCTTTGCCAATTCCACAAGAACAGCCTTAGCGAAAGGCTTCTTGAAGGAAAGATGTAACTCTGTGAGATGAATTAACAGAACACAGAGCAGTTTCTCAGAAAGCTTCTTTCCAGTTTTGAGCGGAAGATATTTCCTTTTTCACCATAGCCCTCTATGGGCTTCCAAATATCCTTGCCAATTCCACAAGAACAGCCTTAGCGAAAGGCTTCTTGAAGGAAAGATGTAACTCTGTGAGATGAATTAACAGAACACAGAGCAGTTTCTCAGAAAGCTTCTTTCCAGTTTTGAGCGGAAGATATTTCCTTTTCACCATAGCCCTGTAAGGGCTTCCAAATATCACTTTGCCAATTCCACAAGAACAGCCTTAGCGAAAGGCTTCTTGAAGGGAAAGATGTAACTCTGTGAGATGAATTAACAGAACACAGAGCAGTTTCTCAGAAAGCTTCTTTCCAGTTTTGAGCGGAAGATATTTCCTTTTCACCATAGCCCTCTATGAGCTTCCAAATATCACTTTGCCAATTCCACAAGAACAGCCTTAGCGAAAGGCTTCTTGAAGGAAAGATGTAACTCTGTGAGATGAATTAACAGAACACAGAGCAGTTTCTCAAGCTTCTTTCCAGTTTTGAGCGGAAGATATTTCCTTTTCACCATAGCCCTCTGTGGGCCTCCAAATATCACTTTGCCAATTCCACAAGAACAGCCTTAGCGAAGGCTTCTTGAAGGGAAAGATGTAACTCTGTGACATGAATTAACAGAACACAGAGCAGTTTCTCAGAAAGCTTCCTTCCAGTTTTGAACGGAAGATATTTTCTTTTTCACCAAGCCCTCTATGGGCTTCCAAATATCACTCTGCCAATTCCACAAGAACAACCTTAGCGAAAGGTTTCTTGAAGGGAAAGATGTAACTCTGTGAGATGAATTAACAGAACACAGAGCAGTTTCACCATAGGCCTCTATGGGCTTCCAAATATCCGTTTGCCAATTCCACAAGAACAGCCTTAGCGAAAGGCTTCTTGAAGGGAAAGATGTAACTCTGTGAGATGAATTTACAGAACACAGAGCAGTTTCTCAGAAAGCTTCTTTCCAGTTTTGAACGGACGATATTTCCTTTCTCACCATAGCCCTCTATGGGCTTCCAAATATCCCTTTGCTAATTCCACAGAAACAGCCTTAGCGAAAGGCTTCTTGAAGGGAAAGATGTAACTCTGTGAGATGAATTAACAGAACACAGAGCAGTTTCTCAGAAAGCTTCCTTCCAGTTTTGATCGGAAGATATTTCCTTTTCCACCATAGCCCTCTATGGGCTTCCAAATATCCCTTTGCCAATTCCACAAGAACAGCCTTAGCGAAAGGCTTCTTGAAGGAAAGATGTAACTCTGTGAGATGAATTAACAGAACACAGAGCAGTTTCTCAAGCTTCTTTCCAGTTTTGAGCGGAAGATATTTTCTTTTTCACCATAGCCCTCTATGGGCTTCCAAATATCCTTGCCAATTCCACAAGAACAGCCTTAGCGAAAGGCTTCTTGATGGGAAAGATGTAACTCTGTGAGATGAATTAACAGAACACAGAGCAGTTTCTCAAGCTTCTTTCCAGTTTTACAACGGAAGATATTTCCTTTTTCACCGTAGCCCTCTATGGGCTTCCAAATATCCTTTGCCAATTCCACAAAACAGCCTTAGCCAAAGGCTTCTTGAAGGGAAAGATGTAACTCTGTGAGATGAATTAACAGAAAACAGAGCAGTTTCTCAGAAAGCTTCTTTCCAGTTTTGAGCGGAAGATATTTCCTTTTCACCATAGTCCTCTATTGGGTTCCAAATATCACTCTGCCAATTCCACAAGAACAGCCTTAGCGAAAGGCTTCTTGAAGGAAAGATGTAACTCTGTGAGATGAATTAACAGAACACAGAGCAGTTTCTCAGAAAGCTTCCTTCCAGTTTTGATCGGAAGATATTTCCTTTTCACCATAGCCCTCTATGGGCTTCCAAATATCCTTTGCCAATTCCACAAGAACAGCCTTAGCGAAGGCTTCTTGAAGGAAAGATGTAACTCTGTGAGATGAATTAACAGAACACAGAGCAGTTTCTCAAGCTTCTTTCCGTTTTGAGCGGAAGATATTTCCTTTTTCAACATAGCCCTCTATGGGACTTCCAAATATCCTTGCCAATTCCACAAGAACAGCCTTAGCGAAAGGCTTCTTGAAGGAAAGATGTAACTCTGTGAGATGAATTAACAGAACACAGAGCAGTTTCTCAAGCTTCTTTCCAGTTTTGAGCGGAAGATATTTCCTTTTTCACCATAGCCCTCTATGGGCTTCCAAATATCGCTTTGCCAATTCCACAAGAACAGCCTTAGCGAAAGGCTTCTTGAAGGAAAGATGTAACTCTGTGAGATGAATTAACAGAACACAGAGCTGTTTCTCAAGCTTCTTTCCAGTTTTGAGCGGAAGATATTTCCTTTTCACCATAGCCCTCTATGGGCTTCCAAATATCCTTTGCCAATTCCACAAGAACAGCCTTAGCGAAAGGCTTCTTGAAGGAAAGATGTAACTCTGTGAGATGAATTAACAGAACACAGAGCAGTTTCTCAGAAAACTTCTTTCCAGTTTTGAGCGGAAGGTATTTCCTTTTCACCATAGCCTCTATGGGCTTCCAAATATCACTCTGCCAATTCCACAAGAACAGCCTTAGCGAAAGGCTTATTGAAGGAAAGATGTAACTCTGTGAGATGAATTAACAGAACACAGAGCAGTTTCTCAGAAAGCTTCTTTACAGTTTTAACGGAAGATATTTCCTTTTCATCTTAGCCTCTATGGGCTTCCAAATATCCTTTGCCAATTCCACAAGAACAGCCTTAGCGAAGGCTTATTGAAGGGAAAGATGTAACTCTGTGAGATGAATTAACAGAACACAGAGCAGTTTCTCAGAAAGCTTCCTTCCAGTTTTGAACGTGAGATATTTCCTTTTTCCCATATCCCTCTAAGGGCTTCCAAATATCACTCTGCCAATTCCACAAGAACAGCCTTAGCCAAAGGCTTCTTGAAGGGAAAGATGTAACTCTGTGAGATGAATTAACAGAAAACAGAGTAGTTTCAATATAGGCCTCTATGGGCTTCCAAATATCCCTTTGCCAATTCCACAAGAACAGCCTTAGCGAAAGGCTTCTTCAAGGGAAAGATGTAACTCTGTGAGATGAATTTACAGAACACAGAGCAGTTTCTCAGAAAGCTTCTTTCCAGTTTTGATCGGACGATATTTCCTTTTTCACCATAGCCCTCTATGGGCTTCCAAATATCCCTTTGCTAATTCCACAAAAACAGCCTTAGCCAAAGGCTTCTTGAAGGGAAAGATGTAACTCTGTGAGATGAATTATCGGAACACAGAGCAGTTTCTCAGAAAGCTACTTTCCAGTTTTGAACGGAAGATATTTCCTTTTTCCCCGTAGCCGTCTATGGGCTTCCAAATATCACTTTGATAATTCCACAAGAACAGCCTTAGCGAAAGGCTTCTTGAAGGGAAAGATGTAACTCTGTGAGATGAATTAACAGAACACAGAGCAGTTTCTCAGAAAGCTTCTTTCCAGTTTTGAACGGAAGATATTTCCTTTTTCACCATAGCCCTCTATGGGCTTCCAAATATCCCTTTGCCAATTCCACAAGAACAGCCTTAGCGAAAGGCTTCTTGAAGGGAAAGATGTAACTCTGTGAGATGAATTAACAGAACACAGAGCAGTTTCTCAGAAAGCTTCCTTCCAGTTTTGAACGGAAGATATTTCCTTTTTCACCATAGGCCTCTATGGGTTTCCAAATATCCCTTTGCCAATTCCACAAGAACAGCCTTAGCGAAAGGCTTCTTTAAGGGAAAGATGTAACTCTGTGAGATGAATTAACAGAACACAGAGCAGTTTCTCAGAAAGCTTCTTTCCAGTTTTGAACGGAAGATATTTCCTTTTCACCATAGCCTCTATGGGCTTCCAAATATCCTTTGCCAATTCCACAAGAACAGCCTTAGCGAAAGGTTTCTTGAAGGGAAAGATGTAACTCTGTGAGATGAATTAACAGAACACAGAGCAGTTTCTCAAGCTTCTTTCCAGTTTTGAGCGGAAGGTATTTCCTTTTCACCATAGCCCTCTATGGGCTTCCAAATATCCTTTGCCAATTCCACAAGAACAGCCTTAGCGAAAGGCTTCTTGAAGGGAAAGATGTAACTCTGTGAGATGAATTAACAGAACAAAGAGCAGTTTCTCAGAAAGCTACCTTGCAGTTTTGAACGGAAGATATTTCCTTTTCACCATAGCCCTATGGGCTTCCAAATATCACTCTGCCAATTCCACAAGAACAGCCTTAGCGAAAGGCTCCTTGAAGGGAAAGATGTAACTATGTGAGATGAATTAACAGAACACTGAGCAGTTTGTCATAAAGCTTCTTTCCAGTTTTGTACGGAAGATATTTCCTTTTTCACCATAGCCCTCTATGGGCTTCCAATTATCCTTTTGCCAATTCCACAAGAACAGCCTTAGTGAAAGGCTTGAAGGAAAGATGTAACTCTGTGAGATGAATTAACAGAACACAGAGCAGTTTCTCAGAAAGCTTCTTTCCAGTTTTCAACGGAAGGTATTTCCTTTTTCACCATAGCCCTCTATGGGCTTCCAAATATCCCTTTGCCAATTCCACAAGAACAGCCTTAGCGAAAGGCTTCTTGAAGAGAAAGATGTAACTCTGTGAGTTGAATTAACAGAACACAGAGCAGTTTCTCAGAAAGCTTCTTTCCAGTTTTGAACGGAAGATATTTCCTTTTTCACCATAGCCCGCTATGGGCTTGTAAATATCCCTTTGCCAATTCCACAAGAACAGCCTTAGAGAAAGACTTCTTGAAGAGAAAGATGTAACTCTGTGAGATGAATTAACAGAACACAGAGCAGTTTCTCAGAAAGCTTCTTTCCAGTTTTGAACGGAAGATATTTCCTTTTTCACCATAGCCCTCTAGGGGCTTCCAAATATCCCTTTGCCAATTCCACAAGAACAGCCTTAGCGAAAGGCTTCTTGAAGAGAAAGATGTAACTCTGTGAGATGAATTAACAGAACACAGAGCAGTTTCTCAGAAAGCTTCTTTCCCGTTTTGAACGGGAGATATTTCCTTTTTAAACATGGCCCTCTAAGGACTTCCAAATATCCCCTTGACAATTCCACAAGAACAGCCTTAGCGAAAGGCTTCTTCAAGGGAAAGATGTAACTCTGTGAGATGAATTAACAGAACACAGAGCAGTTTCTCAGAAAGCTTCTTTCCAGTTTTGAACGGAAGATATTTCCTTTTTCACCATAGCCATCTATGGGCTTCCAAATATCCCTTTGCCAATTCCACAAGAACAGCCTTAGCGAAAGGCTTCTTGAAGGGAAAGATGTAACTCTGTGAGATGAATTAACAGAAGAAAGAGCAGTTTCTCAGAAAGCTACTTTCCAGTTTTGAACGGAAGATATTTCCTTTTTCACCATAGCCCTCTATGGGCTTCCAAATATCACTCTGCCAATTCCACAAGAACAGCCTTAGCGAAAGGCTTCTTGAAGGGAAAGATGTAACTATGTGAGATGAATTAACAGAACACAGAGCAGTTTCTCATAAAGCTTCTTTCCAGTTTTGTACGGAAGATATTTCCTTTTTCACCATAGCCCTCTATGGGCTTCCAATTATCCTTTTGCCATTTCCACAAGAACAGCCTTAGTGAAAGGCTTCTTGAAGGGAAAGATGTAACTCTGTGAGATGAATTAACAGAACACAGAGCAGTTTCTCAGAAAGCTTCTTTCCAGTTTTGAACGGAAGTTATTTCCTTTTTCAACATAGCCCTCTAAGGATTTCCAAATATCCCCTTGGCAATTCCACAAGAACAGCCTTAGCGAAAGGCTTCTTGAAGGGAAAGATGTAACTCTGTGAGATGAATTAACAGAACACAGAGCAGTTTCTAAGAAAGCTTCTTTCCAGATTTGAACGGAAGATATTTCCTTTTTCACCATAGCCCTCTATGGGCTTCCAAATATCCCTTTGCCAATTCCACAAGAACAGCCTTAGCCAAAGGCTTCTTGAAGGGAAAGATGTAACTCTGTGAGATGAATTAACAGAACACAGAGCAGTTTCTCAGAAGGCTTCTTTCCAATTTTGAACGGAAGATATTTCCTTTTCACCATAGCCTTGTAAGGGCTTCCAAATATCACTTTGCCAATTCCTCAAGAACAGCCTTAGCGAAGGCTTCTTGAAGGGAAAGATGTAACTCTGTGAGATGAATTAACAGAACACAGAGCAGTTTCTCAAGCTTCTTTCCAGTTTTGAGCGGAAGATATTTCCTTTTCACCATAGCCCTCTATGGGCTTCCAAATATCCTTTGCCAATTCCACAAGAACAGCCTTAGCGAAAGACTTCTTGAAGGGAAAGATGTAACTCTGTGAGTTGAATTAACAGAACACAGAGCAGTTTCTCAGAAAGTGTCTTTCCAGTTTTGAACGAAGATATTTCCTTTTTCCCCGTAGCCCTCTATGGGCTTCCAAATATCACTCTGCCAATTCCACAAGAACAGCCTTAGCGAAAGGCTTCTTGAAGGGAAAGATGTAACTCTGTGGGATGAATTAACAGAACACAGAGTAGTTTCTCAGAAAGCTTCCTTCCAGTTTTGATCGGAAGATATATCCTTTTTCACCATAGCCCTCTATGGGCTTCCAAATATCCCTTTGCCAATTCCACAAGAACAGCCTTAGCGAAAGGCTTCTTCAAGAGAAAGATGTAACTGTGTGAGATGAATTAACAGAACACAGAGCAGTTTCTCAGAAGGCTTCTTTCCATTTTTGAACGGAAGATATTTCCTTTTTCACCATAGCCTTGTAAGGGCTTCCAAATATCACTTTGCCAATTCCTCAAGAACAGCCTTAGCGAAAGGCTTCTTGAAGGGAAAGATGTAACTCTGTGAGATGAATTAACAAAACACAGAGCAGTTTCTCAGAAAGCTTCTTTCCAGTTTTGAACGGAAGATATTTCCTTTTCACCATAGCCCTCTATGGGCTTCCAAATATCCTTTGCCAATTCCACAACAACAGCCTTAACGAAAGGCTTCTTGAAGGAAAGATGTAACTCTGTGAGTTGAATTAACAGAACACAGAGCAGTTTCTCAGAAAGCATCTTTCCAGTTTTGAGCGAAGATAATTCCTTTTTCCCGTAGCCCTCTATGGGCTTCCAAATATCACTCTGCCAATTCCACAAGAACAGCCTTAGTGAAAGGCTTCTTGAAGAGAAAGATGTAACTCTGTGAGATGAATTAACAGAACACAGAGCAGTTTCTCAGAAAGCTTCTTTCCAGTTTTGAGCGGAAGATATTTCCTTTTTCACCATAGCCTTGTAAGGGCTTCCAAATATCCTTTGCCAATTCCTCAAGAACAGCCTTAGCGAAAGGCTTCTTGAAGGGAAAGATGTAACTCTGTGAGATGAATTAACAAAACACAGAGCAGTTTCTCAGAAAGCTTCTTTCCAGTTTTGAACGGAAGATATTTCCTTTTTCACCATAGCCCTCTATGGGCTTCCAAATATCCCTTTGCCAATTCCACAACAACAGCCTTAACGAAAGGCTTCTTGAAGGGAAAGATGTAACTCTGTGAGTTGAATTAACAGAACACAGAGCAGTTTCTCAGAAAGCATCTTTCCAGTTTTGAACGAAGATAATTCCTTTTTCCCCGTAGCCCTCTATGGGCTTCCAAATATCACTCTGCCAATTCCACAAGAACAGCCTTAGCGAAAGGCTTCTTGAAGAGAAAGATGTAACTCTGTGAGAAGAATTAACAGAACACAGAGCATTTTCTCAGAAAGCTTCTTTCCAGTTTTGAACGGAAGATATTTCCTTTTTCACCATAGCCCTCTATGGGCTTCCAAATATCACTCTGCCAATTCCACAAGAACAACCTTAGCGATAGGTTTCTTGAAGGGAAAGATGTAACTCTGTGAGATGAATTAACATAACACAGAGCAGTTTCACCGTAGGCCTCTATGGGCTTCCAAATATCCCTTTGCCAATTCCACAAGAACAGCCTTAGCGAAAGGCTTCTTGAAGGGAAAGATGTAACTCTGTGAGATGAATTTAGAGAACACAGAGCAGTTTCTCAGAAAGCTTCTTTCCAGTTTTGAACGGACGATATTTCCTTTCTCACCATAGCCCTCTATGGGCTTCCAAATATCCCTTTGTTAATTCCACAAAAACAGCCTTAACGAAAGGCTTCTTGAAGGGAAAGATGGAACTCTGTGAGATGAATTATCAGAACACAGAGCAGTTTCTCAGAAAGCTACTTTCCAGTTTTGAACGGAAGATATTTCCTTTTTCCCCGTAGCCCTCTATGGGCTTCCAAATATCACTTTGCCAATTCCACAAGAACAGCCTTAGCCAAAGGCTTCTTGAAGGGAAAGATGTAACTCTGTGAGATGAATTAACAGAAAACAGAGTAGTTTCAATATAGGCCTCTATGGGCTTCCAAATATCCCTTTGCCAATTCCACAAGAACAGCCTTAGCGAAAGGCTTCTTGAAGGGAAAGATGTAACTCTGTGAGATGAATTAACAGAACACAGAGCAGTTTCTCAGAAAGCTTCCTTCCAGTTTTGAACGGGAGATATTTCCTTTTTCCCATAGCCCTCTATGGGCTTCCAAATATCACTCTGCCAATTCCACAAGAACAGCCTTAGCCAAAGGCTTCTTGAAAGGATAGATATAACTCTGTGAGATGAATTAACAGAACACAGAGCAGTTTCTCAGAAAGCTCCTTTCCAGTTTTGAACGGAAGATATTTCCTTTTTCCCCGTAGCCCTCTATGGGCTTCCAAATATCACTCTGCCAATTTCACAAGAACAGGCTTAGCGAAATGCTTCTTGAAGGGAAAGATGTAACTCTGTGAGATGAATTAACAGAACACAGAGCAGTTTCTCAGAAGGCTTCTTTCCATTTTTGAACGGAAGGTATTTCCTTTTTCACCATAGCCTTGTAAGGGCTTCCAAATATCACTTTGCCAATTCCTCAAGAACAGCCTTATCGAAAGGCTTCTTGAAGGAAAAGATGTAACTCTGTGAGATGAATTAACAGAACACAGAGCAGTTTATCAGAAAGCTTCTTTCCAGTTTTGAACGGAAGATATTTCCTTTTTTACCATAGGCCTCTATGGGCTTCCAAATATCACTTTGCCAATTCCACAAGAACAACCTTAGCTAAAGGCTTCTTAAAGGGACAGATGTAAGTCTGTGAGATGAATTAACAGAACACAGAGCAGTTTCTCAGAAACCTTCTTTCCAGTTTTGAGCGGAAGATATTTCCTTTTTCCCCGGAGACCTCTATGGGCTTCCAAATATCCTTGCCAATTCCACAAAACAGCCTTAGCTAAAGGCTTCTTGAAGGAAAGATGTAACTCTGTGAGATGAATTAACAGAACACAGAGCAGTTTCTCATAAAGCTTCTTTCCAGTTTTGAGCGGAAGATATTTCCTTTTTCCCATAGCCCTCTATGGGCTTCCAAATATCCTTTGCCAATTCCACAAGAACAGCCTTAGCGAAGGCTTCTTGAAGAGAAAGATGTAACTTTGTGAGATGAATTAACAGAACACAGAGCAGTTTCTCAGAAAGCATCTTTCCAGTTTTGAACGGAAGATATTTCCTTTTTCACCATAGCCCTCTATGGGCTTCCAAATATCCCTTTGCCAATTCCACAAGAACAGCCTTAGCGAAAGGCTTCTTGAAGGGAAAGATGTAACTCTGTGAGATGAATTAACAGAACACAGAGCAGTTTCTCAGAAGGCTTCTTTCCATTTTTGAACGGAAGATATTTTCTTTTTCACCATAGCCCTGTAAGGGCTTCCAAATATCACTTTGCCAATTCCACAAGAACAGCCTTAGCGAAAGGCTTCTTGAAGGGAAAGATGTAACTCTGTGAGATGAATTAACAGAACACAGAGCAGTTTCTCAGAAAGCTTCTTTCCAGTTTTGAACGGAAGATATTTCCTTTTTCACCGCAGCCCTCTATGAGCTTCCAAATATCACTTTGCCAATACCACAAGAACAGCCTTAGCGAAAGGCTTCTTGAAGGGAAAGATGTAACTCTGTGAGATGAATTAACAGAACACAGAGCAGTTTCTCA
>JAKFHT010000085.1:0-89197 GCA_023783455.1 Erythrocebus patas | reverse complement strand
TATCCGGACCAGACCAGCTCAAACCGGACTAGACCGCTCAAACCGACCAGACCGCTCAAACAGTAACAGACCGCTCAAACAGTAACAGACCGGCTCAAACTGCTCAAACCGGTTTTGACCGCTCAAACCAATTTTGACCGGCTCAAACCGATTTTGACTGGCTCAAAAGGACTCAAACCGACTCAAACCGGTTTTGAATGGCTCAAACCGGTTTTGACGGCTCAAACCGGACTAGACCGGCTCACACCAGACCAGAATGGCTCAAACTGGACTCAAACCGGACTAGACCGGCTCACACCAGACCAGAATGGCTCAAACTGGACTCAAACCGGACTCAAACCGACCAGACCGGCTGAAACTGACTCAAACCGACTCAAACAGGAACAGACAGGCTCAAACCGGTTTTGACTGGCTCAAACCGGCTCAAACCAATTTTGACCGGCTCAAACAGTAACAGACCGGCTCAAACCAGACCAGAATGGCTCAAACCGGACTCAAACCGAACAAACAGGCTCAAACCGGTTTTGAATGGCTCAAACCGACCAGACCGGCTGAAACCGACTCAAACCGGTTTTGACAGGCTCAAACAGGAACAGACAGGCTCAAACAGGAACAGACAGGCTCAAACCAGACCAGAATGGCTCAAACAGACTCAAACCGGTTTTGACCGTATTTATCCGGACCAGACCAGCTCAAACCGACTCAAACCAGACCAGAATGGCTCAAACCGGACTCAAACAGGAACAGACCAGCTCAAACCGCTCAAACCAATTTTGACCGGCTCAAACCGGTTTTGAATGGCTCAAACAGACTCAAACCGGTTTTGACCTGCTCAAACTGGACTCAAACAGGAACAGACCGCTCAAACCGGTTTTGACCAGCTCAAACCGGTTTTGACCGGCTCAAACCAGACCAGAATGGCTCAAACCGATTTTGACTGGCTCAAACCGGTTTTGACCGCTCAAACTGACTCAAACAGGAACAGACCGCTCAAACAGACTCAAACCGGTTTTCACCGGCTCAAACCGGTTTTCACCGCTCAAACCGGCTCAAACCGGTTTTGACCAGATCAAAGCAGGCCAGACCGCTCAAACAGACTCAAACAGGAACAGACCGCTCAAACCGGACCAGAATATCTCAAACCGGTTTTGACAGGCTCAAACCGTTTTGACCGGCTGAAACCGGTTTTGACAGGCTCAAACCGGTTTTGAATGGCTCAAACCGCTCAAACCGCTCAAACCGGACTCAAACAGACCAGACCGGCTGAAACCGGTTTTGACTGGCTCAAAAGGACTCAAACCGAACAAACAGGCTCAAACCGGACTAGACCGGCTCACACCAGACCAGACCGCTCAAACAGTAACAGACCGCTCAAACCGGACCAGACCAGCTCAAACCGGTTTTGAACGGCTCAAACCGGACTCAAACCAGGCCAGACTGGCTCAAACAGGAACAGACCAGCTCAAACCGGCTCACACCAGACCAGAACGGCTCAAACCGGCTCAAACCGGACCAGAACATCTCAAACCGGTTTTCACCGGCTCAAACCGGTCTCATACGGGTTTTGACCAGATCAAACCAGGCCAGACCGCTCAAACCGGTTTTGACCGGCTGAAACCGGACTCAAACCGCCCAGACCGGTTTCAATCGGTTTTGACAGGCTCAAACCGACCAGACCGGCTCAAACCGAACCAGACCGGCTCAAACCTGTTTTGACTGGCTCAAACCGGACTAAAACATGACCAGACCGGCTCAAACCGGATCAATCCAGGCCAGACCGGCTCAAACCGGTTTTGACCAGCTCAAACCGGACTCAAACGGGTTTTGACCAAATCAAACCAGGCCAGACCGGCTCAAACCAATTTTGACCGGCTCAAACTGGACTCAAACCCGACCAGACCGGCTCAAACCGGTTTTGACCGGCTCAAACAGACTCAAACCGGTTTTGACCATATTTATCCGGACCAGACCAGCTCAAAACGGTTTTGACCTGCTCAAACCGGACTCAAACCAGGCCAGACCGGCTCAAACCGGTTTTGACCGGCTCAAACCAGACTCAAACCGGACTAGACCGGCTCAAACCGGTTTTGAACGGCTCAAACCGGACTCAAACAGGAACAGACCGGCTCAAACAGGAACAGACCAGCTCAAACCGGCTCACACCAGACCAGAACGGCTCAAACCGGCTCAAACCGGACCAGAACATCTCAAACCGGTTTTCACCGGCTCAAACCAGTCTCATACGGGTTTTGACCAGATCAAACCAGGCCAGACCGGCTCAAACCGGTTTTGACCGGCTGAAACCGGACTCAAACCGGCCCAGACCGGTTTCAATCGGTTTTGACAGGCTCAAACCAGACCAGACCGGCTCAAACCGAACCAGACCGGCTGAAACCGGTTTTGACTGGCTCAAACCGGACTAAAACATGACCGGACCGGCTCAAACCGGATCAATCCAGGCCAGACCGGCTCAAACCGGTTTTGACCAGCTCAAACCGGACTCAAACGGGTTTTGACCAAATCAAACCAGGCCAGACCGGCTCAAACCAATTTTGACCGGCTCAAACTGGACTCAAACCCGACCAGACCGGCTCAAACCGGTTTTGACTGGCTCAAACAGACTCAAACCGGTTTTGACCATATTTATCCGGACCAGACCAGCTCAAAACGGTTTTGACCTGCTCAAACCGGACTCAAACCAGGCCAGACCGGCTCAAACCGGTTTTGACCGGCTCAAACCGGACTCAAACCGGACCAGACCGGCTCAAACCTGTTTTGACTGGCTCAAAAGGACTCAAACCGGAACAAACAGGCTCAAACCGGTTTTGACCGCTGAAACCGGACTCAAACCGGACTAGACCGCTCACACCGGTTTTGAATGGCTCAAACTGGACTCAAACAGGAACAGACCGGCTCAAACAGTAACAGACCAGCTCAAACCGCTCACACCAGACCAGACCGGCTCAAACTGGCTCAAACCGACCAGAACATCTCAAACCGGTTTTCACCGCTCAAACCGACTCATACGGGTTTTGACCAGATCAAACCAGGCCAGACCGCTCAATCGATTTTGACTGGCTCAAACCGGACTCAAACCGGACTAGACCGGCTCAAACCGGTTTTGAACGGCTCAAACCGGACTCAAACAGGAACAGACCGGCTCAAACAGGAACAGACCAGCTCAAACCGGCTCACACCAGACCAGAACGGCTCAAACCGGCTCAAACCGACCAGAACATCTCAAACCGGTTTTCACCGGCTCAAACCGGTCTCATACGGGTTTTGACCAGATCAAACCAGGCCAGACCGGCTCAAACCGGTTTTGACTGGCTGAAACCGGACTCAAACCGGCCCAGACCGGTTTCAATCGGTTTTGACAGGCTCAAACCGGACCAGACCGGCTCAAACCGAACCAGACCGGCTGAAACCGGTTTTGACTGGCTCAAACTGGACTCAAACCGGACTAGACCGGCTCAAACCGGATCAATCCAGGCCAGACCGGCTCAAACCGGTTTTGACCAGCTCAAACCGGACTCAAACGGGTTTTGACCAAATCAAACCAGGCCAGACCGGCTCAAACCAATTTTGACCGGCTCAAACTGGCTCAAACCGGACCAGAACATCTCAAACCGGTTTTCACCGGCTCAAACCGTACTCATACGGGTTTTGACCAGATCAAACCAGGCCAGACCGTCTCCAATCGATGTTGACTGGCTCAAACCGGACTCAAACCGGACCAGACCGGCTGAAACCTTTTTTGACTGGCTCAAAAAGGACTCAAACCGGAACAAACAGGCACAAACCGGTTTTGACCGGCTGAAACCGTACTCAAACCGGACTAGACCGGCTCACACCGGTTTTGAATGGCTCAAACTGGTCTCAAACAGGACCAGAACATCTCAAACCGGTTTTCACCGGCTCAAACCATACTCTTACGGGTTTTGACCAGATCAAACCAGGCCAGACCGTCTCCAATCGATTTTGACTGGCTCAAACCGGACTCAAACCGGACTAGACCGGCTCAAACCGGTTTTGAACGGCTCAAACCGGACTCAAACAGGAACAGACCGGCTCAAACAGGAACAGACCAGCTGAAACCGGCTCACACCATACCAAGACGTCTCAAACCGGCTCAAACCGGACCAGAACATCTCAAACCGTTTTCACCGGCTCAAACCAGACTCAAACCGGTTTTCACCAGCTCAAACCGCTCAAGCCAGACCAGACCGCTCAATCGATTTTGACTGGCTCAAACCGGACTCAAACCGGACTAGACCGGCTCAAACCGGTTTTGACCGGCTCAAACCTTTTGACCGGCTCAAACCGACTCAAACCAGGCCAGACCTCAAACCGGTTTTGACCAGCTCAAACCGGACTCAAACGGTTTTGACCAGATCAAACCAGGCCAGACTCTCAAACCGGTTTTGACCGGCTGAAACTGACTCAAACCGACTAGACCGGCTCAAACCGGTTTTGAATGGCTCAAACCGGACTCAAACAGGAACAGACCGGCTCAAACAGTAACAGACCAGCTCAAACCGCTCACACCAGACCAGACCGGCTCAAACTGCCTCAAACCGACCAGAACATCTCAAACCGGTTTTCACCGCTCAAACCGTCTCATACGGGTTTTGACCAGATCAAACCAGGCCAGACCGGCTCAAAACGGTTTTGACTGGCTCAAACCGACTCAAACCGACTAGACCGGCTCAAACCGGTTTTGAACGGCTCAAACCGGACTCAAACAGGAACAGACCGGCTCAAACAGGAACAGACCAGCTCAAACCGCTCACACCAGACCAGACGGCTCAAACCGCTCAAACCTGACCAGAACATCTCAAACCGGTTTTCACCGGCTCAAACCGACTCATACGGGTTTTGACCAGATCAAACCAGGCCAGACCGCTCAAACCGTTTTGACTGGCTCAAACCGACTCAAACCGCCCAGACCGGTTTCAAACCGGTTTTGACCGGCTCAAACCGAACCAGACCGCTCAAACCGCTCAAACCGAACCAGACCGGCTCAAACAGTAACAGACTGGCTCAAACCGACTCAAACCAGACCAGACCGGCTCAAACCGCTCAAACCGCTCAAACCAGACTCAAACCGGTTTTGACCAGCTCAAACCGACTCAAACGGGTTTTGACCAGATCAAACCAGGCCAGACCGGCTCAAACCGGTTTTGACCGCTCAAACTGACTCAAACCGACCAGACCGGCTCAAACCGGTTTTGACCGGCTCAAACAGACTCAAACCGGTTTTGACCGCTCAAACCGACCAGACCAGCTCAAAACGGTTTTGACCTGCTCAAACCGACTCACACCAGACCAGAATGGCTCAAACCGGTTTTGACCGCTCAAACCGGACTCAAACCGGCCCAGACCGGTTTCAATCGGTTTTGACAGGCTCAAACCAGACCAGACCGGCTCAAACCGAACCAGACCGGCTCCAATCGATTTTGACTGGCTCAAACCGGACTCAAACCGGACTAGACCGGCTCAAACCGGTTTTGAACGGCTCAAACCGGTTTTCACCGCTCAAACCGGACCAGACCGGCTCAAACAGGAACAGACCAGCTCAAACCGGCTCAAACCGGTTTTGACCAGCTCAAACCGCTCAAACCGGCTCAAACCGGACCAGAACATCTCAAACCGGTTTTGACTGGCTCAAACCGGTCTCATACGGGTTTTGACCAGATCAAACCAGGCCAGACCGGCTCAAACCGGTTTTGACCGGCTCAAACCAGACTCAAACCGGCCCAGACCGGTTTCAAACCGGTTTTGACCGGCTCAAACCGAACCAGACCGGCTGAAACCGGTTTTGACTGGCTCAAACCGGACTAAAACATGACCGGACCGGCTCAAACCGGATCAATCCAGGCCAGACCGGCTCAAACCGGTTTTGACCAGCTCAAACCGGACTCAAACGGGTTTTGACCAAATCAAACCAGGCCAGACCGGCTCAAACCAATTTTGACCGGCTCAAACTGGACTCAAACCGACCAGACCGGCTCAAACCGGTTTTGACCGCTCAAACAGACTCAAACCGGTTTTGACCATATTTATCCGGACCAGACCAGCTCAAAACGGTTTTGACCTGCTCAAACCGACTCAAAC
Organism: Erythrocebus patas; assembly: GCA_023783455.1. NCBI lineage: Eukaryota > Metazoa > Chordata > Mammalia > Primates > Cercopithecidae > Erythrocebus > Erythrocebus patas. Next base: position 83,080 of record JAKFHT010000085.1, on the reverse strand, counting down.
CAGGCCAGACCGGCTCAAACCGGTTTTGACCGGCTCAAACTGGACTCAAACCGACCAGACCGCTCAAACCTGTTTTGACTGGCTCAAAAGGACTCAAACCGGAACAAACAGGCTCAAACCGGTTTTGACTGGCTGAAACCGGACTCAAACCGGACTAGACTGGCTCACACCGGTTTTGAATGGCTCAAACTGGACTCAAACAGGAACAGAACGGCTCAAACCGGCTCAAGCCAGACCAGACCAGCTCAAACTGGCTCAAACCGGACCAGAACATCTCAAACCGGTTTTCACCGGCTCAAACCGTACTCATACGGGTTTTGACCAGATCAAACCAGGCCAGACTCAAACCAGGCCAGACCTTCTCCAATCGATTTTGACTGGCTCAAACCGGACTCAAACCGGACTAGACCAGCTCAAACCGGTTTTGAACGGCTCAAACTGGACTCAAACAGGAACAGACCGGCTCAAACAGGAACAGACCAGCTCAAACCGGCTCACACCACACCAGAACAGCTCAAACCGGCTGAAACCGGACCAGAACATCTCAAACCGGTTTTCAGCGGCTCAAACCGGTCTCATACGGGTTTTGACGAGATCAAACCAGGCCAGACCGGCTCAAACCGATTTTGACTGGCTGAAACCGGACTCAAACCGGCCCAGAACGGTTTCAATCGGTTTTGACAGGCTCAAACCGGACCAGACCGGCTCAAACCGAAGCAGACCGTCGGAAACCGGTTTTGACTGGCTCAAACCAAACTAAAACATGACCGGACCGGCTCAAACCGGATCAATCCAGGCCAGACCGGCTCAAACCGGTTTTGACCAGCTCAAACCGGACTCAAAACGGTTTTGACCGCTCAAACCGCTCAAACCAGACCAGACCGGCTCAAACCAATTTTGACCGGCTCAAACCAGACTCAAACCGGTTTTGACCATATTTATCCGGACCAGACCAGCTCAAACCGGTTTTGACCGGCTCAAACCGCTCAAACCGGACTCAAACCAGGCCAGACCGCTCAAACCGGTTTTGACCGGCTCAAACCGGACTCAAACCGACCAGACCAGCTCAAACCGCTCAAACCTGTTTTGACTGGCTCAAAAGGACTCAAACCGAACAAACAGGCTCAAACCGGTTTTGACCGGCTCAAACCAGACTCAAACCGACTAGACCGGCTCACACCGGTTTTGAATGGCTCAAACTGACTCAAACAGGAACAGACCGGCTCAAACAGTAACAGACCGGCTCAAACCGGCTCAAGCCAGACCAGACCGGCTCAAACTGGCTCAAACCTGACCAGAACATCTCAAACCGGTTTTCACCGGCTCAAACCGTACTCATACGGGTTTTGACCAGATCAAACCAGGCCAGACCTCTCCAATCGATTTTGACTGGCTCAAACCGACTCAAACCGGACTAGACCGGCTCAAACCGGTTTTGAACGGCTCAAACCGGACTCAAACAGGAACAGACCGGCTCAAACAGGAACAGACCAGCTCAAACCGCTCACACCAGACCAGAACGGCTCAAACCGGCTCAAACCGACCAGACCAGCTCAAACCGCTCAAACCGGTTTTCACCGCTCAAACCGGACTCAAACCGCCCAGACCGGTTTCAAACCGGTTTTGACCGGCTCAAACCAGACCAGACCGGCTCAAACCGGTTTTGAACGGCTCAAACCGGACTCAAACCGACTCAAACCGCCCAGACCGGTTTCAATCGGTTTTGACAGGCTCAAACCGGACCAGACCGGCTCAAACCGAACCAGACCGGCTGAAACCGGTTTTGACCAGCTCAAACCGGACTCAAACAGGAACAGACTGGCTCAAACCGGATCAATCCAGGCCAGACCGCTCAAACCGGTTTTGACCAGCTCAAACCGGACTCAAACCGGTTTTGACCGCTCAAACCGGCTCACACCAGACCAGACGGCTCAAACCGGTTTTGACTGGCTCAAACCGGACTCAAACCAGACCAGACCGGCTCAAACCGGTTTTGAACGGCTCAAACCGGACCAGACCGCTCAAACAGTAACAGACCGGCTCAAACAGGAACAGACAGCTCAAACCGGCTCAAACCGGCTCAAACCAGACCAGACCAGCTCAAACCGGCTCAAACCTGACCAGAACATCTCAAACCGGTTTTCACCGGCTCAAACCAGACTCAAACCGGTTTTGACCGGCTCAAACCGAACCAGACCGGCTGAAACCGGTTTTGACCGCTCAAACCAGACTCAAACCGGACCAGACCGGCTCAAACCGGTTTTGACCGCTCAAACCGGACTCAAACCAGGCCAGACTGGCTCAAACCGGTTTTCACCGCTCAAACCGCTCACACCAGACCAGACGGCTCAAACCGGTTTTGACTGCTCAAACCGGCTCACACCAGACCAGAATGGCTCAAACCGGTTTTGACCAGATCAAACCAGGCCAGACTGGCTCAGACCGATTTTGACCGTCTCAAACCGGACTCAAACCAGACCAGACCGTCTCAAACCGGCTCAAACCGGACCAGAACATCTCAAACCGGTATTCACAGGCTCAAACCGGACTCATATGGGTTTTGACCAGATCAAACCAGGCCAGACCGGCTCAAACCGGACTCAAACCGACTCAAACCGCCCAGACCGGTTTCAAACCGGTTTTGACAGGCTCAAACCGGACCAGACCGGCTCAAACCGAACCAGACCGGCTGAAACCGGTTTTGACTGGCTCAAACCGGACTCAAACCAGACCAGACCGGCTCAAACCTGTTTTGACTGGCTCAAACCGACTCAAACCGGTTTTGACCATATTTATCCGGACCAGACCAGCTCAAAACGGTTTTGACTGCTCAAACCGGACTCAAACCAGGCCAGACCGGCTCAAACCGGTTTTGACCGGCTGAAACCGGACTCAAACCGACTCAAACCGCCCAGACCGGTTTCAATCGGTTTTGACAGGCTCAAACCGACCAGACCGGCTCAAACCGAACCAGACCGGCTGAAACCGGTTTTGACTGGCTCAAACCGCTCAAACCGACTCACACCAGACCAGACGGCTCAAACCGGATCAATCCAGGCCAGACCGGCTCAAACCGGTTTTGACCGGCTGAAACCGGACTCAAACCGGTTTTGACCGCTCAAACCGCTCAAACCGCTCAAGCCAGACCAGACCGCTCAAACCAATTTTGACCGGCTCAAACTGGACTCAAACCGACCAGACCGGCTCAAACCGATTTTGACCGGCTCAAACAGACTCAAACCGGTTTTGACCATATTTATCCGGACCAGACCAGCTCAAAACGGTTTTGACCTGCTCAAACCGGACTCAAACCAGGCCAGACCGGCTCAAACCGGTTTTGACCGGCTGAAACCGGACTCAAACCGGACTAGACCGGCTCAAACCTGTTTTGACTGGCTCAAACTGGACTCAAACCGACCAGACCGGCTCAAACCTGTTTTGACTGGCTCAAACCGACTCAAACCGGTTTTGACCATATTTATCCGGACCAGACCAGCTCAAAACGGTTTTGACCTGCTCAAACCGGACTCAAACCAGGCCAGACCGGCTCAAACCGGTTTTGACCGGCTGAAACTGACTCAAACCGACTCAAACCGCCCAGACCGGTTTCAATCGGTTTTGACAGGCTCAAACCGGACCAGACCGGCTCAAACCGAACCAGACCGGCTGAAACCGGTTTTGACTGGCTCAAACCGGACTCAAACCGGACTAGACCGGCTCAAACCGGATCAATCCAGGCCAGACCGGCTCAAACCGGTTTTGACCGGCTGAAACCGGACTCAAACCGGTTTTGACCGCTCAAACCGCTCAAACCGCTCAAGCCAGACCAGACCGCTCAAACCAATTTTGACCGGCTCAAACTGGACTCAAACCGACCAGACCGGCTCAAACCGATTTTGACCGGCTCAAACAGACTCAAACCGGTTTTGACCATATTTATCCGGACCAGACCAGCTCAAAACGGTTTTGACCTGCTCAAACCGGACTCAAACCAGGCCAGACCGGCTCAAACCGGTTTTGACCGGCTGAAACCGGACTCAAACCGGACCAGACCGGCTCAAACCTGTTTTGACTGGCTCAAACTGGACTCAAACCGACCAGACCGGCTCAAACCTGTTTTGACTGGCTCAAACCGACTCAAACCGGTTTTGACCATATTTATCCGGACCAGACCAGCTCAAAACGGTTTTGACCTGCTCAAACCGGACTCAAACCGGACCAGACCGGCTCAAACCGGTTTTGACCGGCTCAAACCGACTCAAACCGGACCAGACCAGCTCAAACCGGCTCAAACCGAACCAGACCGGCTCAAACCGTTTTGACTGGCTCAAACCGGATCAAACCAGGCCAGACCGCTCAAACCGAACCAGACCGGCTGAAACTGACTCAAACCGACCAGACCGGCTCAAACCAGACCAGACCGGCTCAAAACGGTTTTGACCAGCTCAAACCGGACCAGACCAGCTCAAACCGGTTTTGACCGGCTCAAACCGAACCAGACCGCTGAAACCGACTCAAACCGGTTTTGACCAGCTCAAACCGGACTCAAACGGGTTTTGACCAGATCAAACCAGGCCAGACCGGCTCAAACCGATTTTGACCGGCTCAAACCGGACTCAAACCGGACCAGACCGGCTCAAACCTGTTTTGACTGGCTCAAACCGGACTCAAACCGAACCAGACCGGCTGAAACCGGTTTTGACCGGCTCAAACCAGACCAGAACGGCTCAAACCGGATCAAACCAGGCCAGACTGGCTCAAACCGGTTTTGACCAGCTCAAACCGGCTCAAACCGGTTTTGACCGGCTCAAACCGCTCACACCAGACCAGACCGCTCAAAACGGTTTTGACTGGCTCAAAAGGACTCAAACCAGGCCAGACAGGCTCAAACCGGTTTTGACCGGCTCAAACCGACTCAAACCAGACCAGACCGGCTCAAACCTTTTGACCGGCTCAAACAGTAACAGACCGGCTCAAACCGGTTTTGACGGCTCAAACCGCTCACACCAGACCAGACGGCTCAAACCGGTTTTGACCGGCTCAAACCGAACCAGACCGGCTCAAACTGACTCAAACCGACCAGACCGGCTCAAACCAGACTCAAACCAGGCCAGACTGGCTCAAACCGGTTTTGAACGGCTCAAACCGGACCAGACCAGCTCAAACCGGTTTTGACTGGCTCAAACTGGACTCAAACCGGACCAGACCGGCTCAAACCTGTTTTGACTGGCTCAAACTGACTCAAACCGGACTAGACCGGCTCAAACCGGTTTTGAACGGCTCAAACTGGACTCAAACAGGAACAGACCGGCTCAAACAGTAACAGACCGGCTCAAACCGGTTTTGACCAAATCAAACCAGGCCAGACTGGCTCAAACCGGCTCAAACCGACCAGACCGGCTCAAACCTGTTTTGACTGGCTCAAAAGGACTCAAACCGACTCAAACAGGAACAGACAGGCTCAAACCGGTTTTGACCGGCTGAAACCGGACTCAAACCGGACTAGACCGGCTCAAACCGGTTTTGAATGGCTCAAACCGGACTCAAACAGGAACAGACCGGCTCAAACAGTAACAGACCAGCTCAAACCGGACTCAAACCAGACCAGACCGGCTCAAACTGGCTCAAACCGGACCAGAACATCTCAAACCGGTTTTCACCGGCTCAAACCAGACTCAAACCGGTTTTGACCGGATCAAACCAGGCCAGACCGGCTCAAACCGGTTTTGACAGGCTCAAACCAGACTCAAACCGGACCAGACCGGCTCAAACCTGTTTTGACTGGCTCAAAAAGGACTCAAACCGGAACAGACAGGCTCAAACCGGTTTTGACCGGCTGAAACCGGACTCAAACCGGACTAGACCGGCTCAAACCGGTTTTGAATGGCTCAAACCGGACTCAAACAGGAACAGACCGGCTCAAACAGGAACAGACCAGCTCAAACCGGCTCAAGCCAGACCAGACCGGCTCAAACTGGCTCAAACCGGACCAGAACATCTCAAACCGGTTTTCACCGGCTCAAACCGTACTCATACGGGTTTTGACCAGATCAAACCAGGCCAGACCGGCTCAAACCGGTTTTGACAGGCTCAAACCAGACTCAAACCGGACCAGACCGGCTCAAACCTGTTTTGACTGGCTCAAACCGGACTCAAACAGGAACAGACAGGCTCAAACCGGTTTTGACCGGCTGAAACCGGACTCAAACCGGACCAGACCGGCTCAAACCGTTTTGACCGGCTGAAACTGACTCAAACCGACTAGACCGCTCAAACAGTAACAGACCGGCTCAAACAGGAACAGACCGGCTCAAACCGGCTCAAACCGGACCAGACCAGCTCAAACCGGCTCAAACCGGACCAGAACATCTCAAACCGGTTTTCACCGGCTCAAACCGACTAGACCGCTCAAACCGGTTTTGACTGGCTCAAACCTGACCAGAACATCTCAAACCGGTTTTGACGGCTCAAACCGGACTCAAACCGAACCAGACCGGCTGAAACCGGTTTTGACGGCTCAAACCGGACTCAAACCAGGCCAGACTGGCTCAAACCGACTCACACCAGACCAGACGGCTCAAACCGGTTTTCACCGCTCAAACCGGACTCAAACCAGGCCAGACCGGCTCAAAACGGTTTTGACCAGATCAAACCAGGCCAGACCGGCTCAAACCGATTTTGACCGGCTCAAACCGGACTCAAACCGGACCAGACCGGCTCAAACCGGTTTTGAACGGCTCAAACCGGACTCAAACAGGAACAGACCGGCTCAAACAGGAACAGACCAGCTCAAACCGGCTCACACCAGACCAGAACGGCTCAAACCGGCTCAAACCGACCAGAACATCTCAAACCGGTTTTCAACGGCTCAAACCGGTCTCATACGGGTTTTGACCAGATCAAACCAGGCCAGACCGGCTCAAACCGGTTTTGACTGGCTGAAACCGGACTCAAACCGGCCCAGACCGGTTTCAATCGGTTTTGACAGGCTCAAACCGGACCAGACCGGCTCAAACCGAACCAGACCGGCTGAAACCGGTTTTGACTGGCTCAAACTGGACTCAAACCGACCAGACCGGCTCAAACCGGATCAATCCAGGCCAGACCGGCTCAAACCGTTTTGACCGGCTCAAACCAGACTCAAACCGGTTTTGACGGCTCAAACCGCTCAAACCAGACCAGACCGGCTCAAACCAATTTTGACCGGCTCAAACAGACTCAAACCGGTTTTGACCATATTTATCCGGACCAGACCAGCTCAAACCGGCTCAAACCGGACCAGAACATCTCAAACCGGTTTTCACCGGCTCAAACCAGACTCAAACCGGTTTTGACGGCTCAAACCGGATCAAACCAGGCCAGACCGGCTCAAACCGATTTTGACCGGCTCAAACCGGACTCAAACCGGACCAGACCGGCTCAAACCGGTTTTGACTGGCTCAAACCGGACTCAAACCAGGCCAGACTGGCTCAAACCGACTCAAACCGGACCAGAACATCTCAAACCGGTTTTGACCGCTCAAACCAGACTCAAACCGGTTTTGACCTGCTCAAACCGACCAGACCGCTCAAACCGATTTTGACTGGCTCAAACCGCTCAAACCGACTCAAACCGACCAGACCGCTCAAACCGGTTTTGACCTGGCTCAAACCGACTCAAACGGGTTTTGACCAAATCAAACCAGGCCAGACCGGCTCAAACCGGTTTTGACCGCTCAAACCGGACTCAAACCGACCAGACCGGCTCAAACCGGTTTTGACCGGCTCAAACCGACTCAAACCAGGCCAGACTCTCAAACCGGTTTTGACTGCTCAAACCGGTTTTGACCAGCTCAAACCGGACTCAAACCGAACAAACAGGCTCAAACCGATTTTGACTGGCTCAAACCGGACTCAAACCGACCAGACCGGCTCAAACCGGTTTTGACTGGCTCAAACCGGACTCAAACAGGAACAGACCGCTCAAACAGGAACAGACCAGCTCAAACCGCTCAAACCGCTCACACCAGACCAGACCGGCTCAAACTGGCTCAAACCGACCAGAACATCTCAAACCGGTTTTCACCGGCTCAAACCGGCTCAAACCGGTTTTGACCAGCTCAAACCGGCTCAAACCGGTTTTGACCGGCTCAAACCGGACTCAAACCGACCAGACCGCTCAAACCGGTTTTGAATGGCTCAAACCGGACTCAAACCGGACCAGACCGGCTCAAACCGGTTTTGACCGGCTCAAACAGGAACAGACCGCTCAAACCGCTCACACCAGACCAGACGGCTCAAACCGGTTTTGACCGCTCAAACCGGCTCAAACCGCTCAAACCGCTCAAACCGACCAGACCAGCTCAAAACGGTTTTGACTGCTCAAACCGACTCAAACCAGGCCAGACCGGCTCAAACCGGACTCAAACCGGACCAGACCGGCTCAAACCTGTTTTGACTGGCTCAAAAAGGACTCAAACCGGAACAAACAGGCTCAAACCGGTTTTGACCGGCTCAAACCAGACTCAAACCGGACTAGACCGGCTCACACCGGTTTTGAATGGCTCAAACTGGACTCAAACAGGAACAGACCGGCTCAAACAGTAACAGACCGGCTCAAACCGGCTCAAGCCAGACCAGACCGGCTCAAACTGGCTCAAACCGGACCAGAACATCTCAAACCGGTTTTCACCGGCTCAAACCGTACTCATACGGGTTTTGACCAGATCAAACCAGGCCAGACCGCTCAATCGATTTTGACTGGCTCAAACCGGACTCAAACCGGACTAGACCGGCTCAAACCGGTTTTGACCGGCTCAAACTGCTCAAACCGGACTCAAACAGGAACAGACCGGCTCAAACAGGAACAGACCAGCTCAAACCGGCTCACACCAGACCAGAACGGCTCAAACCGGCTCAAACCGGACCAGAACATCTCAAACCGGTTTTCACCGGCTCAAACCGCTCAAACCGACTCAAACGGTTTTGACCAGATCAAACCAGGCCAGACCGGCTCAAACCGGTTTTGACCGGCTCAAACCGGACTCAAACCAGGCCAGACCGCTCAAACCGGTTTTGACTGGCTCAAACCGGACTCAAACCGGACTCAAACCGGACTCAAACCAGACCAGACCGGCTCAAACAGGAACAGACCGGCTCAAAACGGTTTTGACCAGCTCAAACCGGCTCAAACCGGACTCAAACCAGACCAGACCGGCTCAAACTGGCTCAAACCTGACCAGAACATCTCAAACCGGTTTTCACCGGCTCAAACCAGACTCAAACCGGTTTTGACGGCTCAAACCGGATCAAACCAGGCCAGACCGGCTCAAACCAATTTTGACTGGCTCAAACCGGACTCAAACCGACTAGACCGGCTCAAACCGACCAGACCAGCTCAAACCGGTTTTGACCAGCTCAAACCGGCTCAAACCGAACCAGACCGGCTCAAACCAGACTCAAACCGGTTTTGACCGGCTCAAACCGGACTCAAACCGAACCAGACCGGCTCAAACCGGTTTTGACTGGCTCAAAAGGACTCAAACCGACCAGACCGCTCAAACTGCTCAAACCGGACTCAAACAGGAACAGACCGGCTCAAACAGGAACAGACCAGCTCAAACCGGCTCACACCAGACCAGAACGGCTCAAACCGGCTCAAACCGGACCAGAACATCTCAAACCGGTTTTGACAGGCTCAAACCAGACTCAAACCGGTTTTGACCGGCTCAAACCAGACCAGACCGGCTCAAACCGGTTTTGACCGGCTGAAACCGGACTCAAACCGACTCAAACCGCCCAGACCGGTTTCAATCGGTTTTGACAGGCTCAAACCGGACCAGACCGGCTCAAACCGAACCAGACCGGCTGAAACCGGTTTTGACTGGCTCAAACCGGACTAGACCGCTCAAACAGTAACAGACTGGCTCAAACCGGATCAATCCAGGCCAGACCGCTCAAACCGGTTTTGACCAGCTCAAACCGGACTCATACGGGTTTTGACCAGATCAAACCAGGCCAGACCGGCTCACACCAGTTTGGACTGGCTCAAACCGGACTCAAACCTGCCCAGACCGGTTCTAACATGTTTTGACAGGCTCAAACCAGACCAGACCAGCTCAAAACGAACCAGACCTGCTGATACCGGTTTTAACTCGCTCAAACCGGACTAAAACCGGACCAGACCGGCTCAAACCGGTTTTCACCGGCTCAAACCAGACCAGACCGGCTCAAACCGGTTCAAATCCGACCAGACCGGCTCAAACCGGTTTTGACCGTCTCAAACAGAATCAAACCGGTTTTGACCGTATTTATCTGGACCAGACCGGCTCAAAACTGTTTTGACCTGCTCAAACCGGACTCAAACCAGGCCAGACCGGCTCAAACCGCTTTTGACTGGCTCAAACCGGACTCAAACCAGACCAGACCGGCTCAAACCGGTTTTGACCGGCTCAAACAGTAACAGACCGCTCAAACAGTAACAGACCGGCTCAAACAGGAACAGACCGGCTCAAACCGGCTCAAACCGCTCAAACCGACCAGACCAGCTCAAACCGGCTCAAACCAGACTCAAACCGGACCAGAACATCTCAAACCGGTTTTCACCGGCTCAAACCGACTAGACCGCTCAAACCGGTTTTGACCGCTCAAACCGGATCAAACCAGGCCAGACCGGCTCAAACCGATTTTGACCGGCTCAAACCGGACTCAAACCGGACCAGACCGGCTCAAACCGGTTTTGACTGGCTCAAACCGGCTCAAACCAGGCCAGACTGGCTCAAACCGGTTTTGACCGCTCAAACCAGACCAGAACGGCTCAAACCGGTTTTGACCGGCTCAAACCGAACCAGACCGGCTCAAAACGGTTTTGACCAGATCAAACCAGGCCAGACCGGCTCAAACCGATTTTGACCGGCTCAAACCGGACTCAAACCGGACCAGACCAGCTCAAACCGCTCAAACCGACCAGAACATCTCAAACCGGTTTTCACCGCTCAAACCGGACTCATACGGGTTTTGACCAGATCAAACCAGGCCAGACCGGCTCAAACCGGACTCAAACCGGCCCAGACCGGTTTCAAACCGGTTTTGACAGGCTCAAACCGGACCAGACCGGCTCAAACCGAACCAGACCGGCTGAAACCGGTTTTGACTGGCTCAAACCGGACTCAAACCAGACCAGACCGGCTCAAACCTGTTTTGACTGGCTCAAACCGACTCAAACCGGTTTTGACCGGCTCAAACCGGACCAGACCGGCTCAAAACGGTTTTGACCTGCTCAAACCGGACTCAAACCAGGCCAGACCGGCTCAAACCGGTTTTGACCGGCTGAAACCGGACTCAAACCGCCCAGACCGGTTTCAATCGGTTTTGACAGGCTCAAACCGACCAGACCGGCTCAAACCGAACCAGACCGGCTGAAACCGGTTTTGACTGGCTCAAACCGCTCAAACCGACTCACACCAGACCAGACCGGCTCAAACCGGATCAATCCAGGCCAGACCGGCTCAAACCGGTTTTGACCGGCTCAAACCAGACTCAAACCGGTTTTGACGGCTCAAACCGCTCAAACCGCTCAAGCCAGACCAGACCGCTCAAACCAATTTTGACTGGCTCAAACCGACTCAAACCGACCAGACCGCTCAAACCGGTTTTGACCGGCTCAAACAGACTCAAACCGGTTTTGACCGCTCAAACTGGACTCAAACCGGACCAGACCAGCTCAAAACGGTTTTGACCTGCTCAAACCGGACTCAAACCAGGCCAGACCGGCTCAAACCGGTTTTGACTGGCTCAAACCAGACTCAAACCGGACCAGACCGGCTCAAACCTGTTTTGACTGGCTCAAAAAGGACTCAAACCGGAACAAACAGGCTCAAACCGGTTTTGACCGGCTGAAACCGGACTCAAACCGGACTAGACCGGCTCACACCGGTTTTGAATGGCTCAAACTGGACTCAAACAGGAACAGACCGGCTCAAACAGTAACAGACCGGCTCAAACCGGCTCAAGCCAGACCAGACCGGCTCAAACTGGCTCAAACCGGACCAGAACATCTCAAACCGGTTTTCACCGGCTCAAACCGTACTCATACGGGTTTTGACCAGATCAAACCAGGCCAGACCGGCTCAAACCGATTTTGACCGGCTCAAACTGCTCAAACCGACTCACACCAGACCAGACGGCTCAAACCGGTTTTGACGGCTCAAACCGGACTCAAACAGGAACAGACCGGCTCAAACAGGAACAGACCAGCTCAAACCGGCTCACACCAGACCAGAACGGCTCAAACCGGCTCAAACCGGACCAGACCGGCTCAAACCGAACCAGACCGGCTGAAACCGGTTTTGAATGGCTCAAACCGACCAGAATATCTCAAACCGGTTTTGACGGCTCAAACCGGCTCAAACCGGCTCAAACCAGACCAGAACGGCTCAAACCGGCTCAAACCGGTTTTGACCAGCTCAAACCGGACTCAAACGGGTTTTGACCAAATCAAACCAGGCCAGACCGGCTCAAACCAATTTTGACCGGCTCAAACTGGACTCAAACCCGACCAGACCGGCTCAAACCGGTTTTGACCGGCTCAAACAGACTCAAACCGGTTTTGACCATATTTATCCGGACCAGACCAGCTCAAAACGGTTTTGACCTGCTCAAACCGGACTCAAACCAGGCCAGACCGGCTCAAAACGGTTTTGACCAGCTCAAACCGACTCAAACCGGACCAGACCGGCTCAAACCTGTTTTGACTGGCTCAAAAGGACTCAAACCGGAACAAACAGGCTCAAACCGGTTTTGACCGGCTGAAACCGGACTCAAACCGGACTAGACCGCTCACACCGGTTTTGAATGGCTCAAACTGGACTCAAACAGGAACAGACCGGCTCAAACAGTAACAGACCGGCTCAAACCGGCTCAAGCCAGACCAGACCGGCTCAAACTGGCTCAAACCTGACCAGAACATCTCAAACCGGTTTTGACGGCTCAAACCGCTCAAACCGTCTCATACGGTTTTGACCAGCTCAAACCGCTCAAGCCAGACCAGACCGCTCAATCGATTTTGACTGGCTCAAACCGGACTAGACCGGCTCAAACCGGTTTTGACCGGCTCAAACTGGACTCAAACAGGAACAGACCGGCTCAAACAGTAACAGACCAGCTCAAACCGGCTCAAGCCAGACCAGACCGCTCAAACTGGCTCAAACCGACCAGAACATCTCAAACCGGTTTTCACCGCTCAAACCGTACTCATACGGGTTTTGACCAGATCAAACCAGGCCAGACCGCTCCAATCGATTTTGACTGGCTCAAACCGGACTCAAACCGGACTAGACCGGCTCAAACCGGTTTTGAACGGCTCAAACCGGACTCAAACAGGAACAGACCGGCTCAAACAGGAACAGACCAGCTCAAACCGCTCACACCAGACCAGACCGCTCAAACCGGCTCAAACCGGACCAGAACATCTCAAACCGGTTTTCACCGGCTCAAACCGTCTCATACGGTTTTGACCAGATCAAACCAGGCCAGACCGGCTCAAACCGGTTTTGACTGGCTCAAACCGGACCAGACCGCTCAAACCGACTCAAACCGCCCAGACCGGTTTCAATCGGTTTTGACAGGCTCAAACCGGACCAGACCGGCTCAAACCGAACCAGACCGGCTGAAACCGGTTTTGACTGGCTCAAACCGGACTCAAACAGGAACAGACTGGCTCAAACCGGATCAATCCAGGCCAGACCGGCTCAAACCGGTTTTGACCAGCTCAAACCGCTCAAGCCAGACCAGACCGGCTCAAACTGGCTCAAACCTGACCAGAACATCTCAAACCGGTTTTCACCGGCTCAAACCAGACTCAAACCGGTTTTCACCGGCTCAAACCTGTTTTGACTGGCTCAAAAGGACTCAAACCAGGCCAGACCGGCTCAAACCGATTTTGACCGGCTCAAACCAGACTCAAACCGGACCAGACCGCTCAAACCGCTCAAACCGGTTTTGACCGCTCAAACTGGCTCAAACCGACTCAAACCAGGCCAGACTGGCTCAAACCGGACTCAAACCAGACCAGAACGGCTCAAACCGGTTTTGACCGGCTCAAACCGGACTCAAACGGGTTTTGACCAGATCAAACCAGGCCAGACCGGCTCAAACCGACTCAAACGGTTTTGACCAGCTCAAACCGGACTCAAACCAGGCCAGACAGGCTCAAACCGGACCAGACCAGCTCAAACCGCTCAAACCGGACCAGAACATCTCAAACCGTTTTCACCGGCTCAAACCGGACTCATACGGGTTTTGACCAGATCAAACCAGGCCAGACCGGCTCAAACCGGACTCAAACCGGCCCAGACCGGTTTCAAACCGGTTTTGAACGGCTCAAACCGGACTCAAACCGAACAACAGGCTCAAACCAGACTCAAACCGGAACAAACAGGCTCAAACCGGTTTTGACTGGCTCAAACCGGACTCAAACCAGACCAGACCGGCTCAAACCTGTTTTGACTGGCTCAAACCGACTCAAACCGGTTTTGACCGGCTCAAACGGACTCAAACCGGCTCAAACCGGTTTTGACCGGCTCAAACCGGATCAAACCAGGCCAGACCGGCTCAAACCGGTTTTGACCGGCTCAAACGGACTCAAACCGGCCCAGACCGGTTTCAATCGGTTTTGACAGGCTCAAACCGACCAGACCGGCTCAAACCGAACCAGACCGGCTGAAACCGGTTTTGACTGGCTCAAACCGGACTCAAACCGGACTAGACCGGCTCAAACCGGATCAATCCAGGCCAGACCGGCTCAAACCGGTTTTGACCGGCTGAAACCGACTCAAACCGGTTTTGACGGCTCAAACCGCTCAAACCGCTCAAGCCAGACCAGACCGCTCAAACCAATTTTGACCGGCTCAAACTGGACTCAAACCGACCAGACCGGCTCAAACCGATTTTGACCGGCTCAAACAGACTCAAACCGGTTTTGACGGCTCAAACCGGACCAGACCAGCTCAAAACGGTTTTGACCTGCTCAAACCGGACTCAAACCAGGCCAGACCGGCTCAAACCGGTTTTGACCGGCTCAAACCGACTCAAACCGACCAGACCGGCTCAAACCTGTTTTGACTGGCTCAAAAGGACTCAAACCGACCAGACCGGCTCAAACCTGTTTTGACTGGCTCAAACCGACTCAAACCGGTTTTGACCATATTTATCCGGACCAGACCAGCTCAAAACGGTTTTGACCTGCTCAAACCGGACTCAAACCGACCAGACCGGCTCAAACCGGTTTTGACCGGCTCAAACCGACTCAAACCGGACCAGACCGCTCAAACCGGCTCAAACCGACCAGACCGCTCAATCGATTTTGACTGGCTCAAACCGGTTTTGACCGCTCAAACAGTAACAGACTGGCTCAAACCGGTTTTGACCAGCTCAAACCGGACCAGACCAGCTCAAACCGCTCAAGCCAGACCAGACCGGCTCAAAACGGTTTTGACCAGCTCAAACCGGACCAGACCAGCTCAAACCGGTTTTGAACGGCTCAAACTGCTCAAACCGACTCAAACCGGTTTTGACCGGCTCAAACCGGTCTCATACGGTTTTGACCAGCTCAAACCGGCTCACACCGGTTTTGAATGGCTCAAACTGACTCAAACAGGAACAGACCAGCTCAAACCGCTCAAACCAGACTCAAACCGGTTTTGACTGCTCAAACCGGACCAGAACATCTCAAACCGTTTTGACCGGCTCAAACCAGACTCAAACCGGTTTTGACCAGATCAAACCAGGCCAGACCGCTCAAACCGGATCAAACCAGGCCAGACTGGCTCAAACCGGCTCAAACCGGACTCAAACCAGGCCAGACTGCTCAAACCGGTTTTGACGGCTCAAACCGACTCAAACAGGAACAGACCGGCTCAAACAGGAACAGACCAGCTCAAACCGGACCAGACCGGCTCAAACCGCTCAAACCGCTCAAACCGACCAGAACATCTCAAACCGGTTTTGACCGGCTCAAACAGACTCAAACTGGTTTTGACCAGATCAAACCAGGCCAGACCGCTCAAACCGTTTTGACCGGCTCAAACTGCTCAAACCGGACTCAAACCGACTCAAACCGCCCAGACCGGTTTCAAACCGGTTTTGACTGGCTCAAACAGACTCAAACCGGACTCAAACCAGACCAGAACGGCTCAAACCGACTCAAACCGCCCAGACCGGTTTCAAACCGGTTTTGACCGCTCAAACCAGACTCAAACCGGACCAGACCGCTCAAACCAGACCAGACCGGCTCAAACCGGATCAAACCAGGCCAGACCGGCTCAAACCGGTTTTGACCAGCTCAAACCGGACTCAAACCGCCCAGACCGGTTTCAAACCGGTTTTGACTGCTCAAACCGGACTCAAACCGACCAGACCGGCTCAAACCGGTTTTGAATGGCTCAAACCGACCAGACCGCTCAAACCGGATCAAACCAGGCCAGACCGGCTCAAACCGGTTTTGACAGGCTCAAACCAGACTCAAACCGGACCAGACCGGCTCAAACCGGTTTTGACCGGCTCAAACAGGAACAGACCGCTCAAACCGGATCAAACCAGGCCAGACAGGCTCAAACCGGTTTTGACCGCTCAAACTGCTCAAACCGGACTCAAACCGGACCAGACCAGCTCAAACCGGTTTTGAATGGCTCAAACCGGACTCAAACAGGAACAGACCGGCTCAAACAGGAACAGACCGGCTCAAACCGGCTCAAACCGACCAGACCGGCTCAAACTGGCTCAAACCTGACCAGAATATCTCAAACCGGTTTTCACCGGCTCAAACCAGACTCAAACCGGTTTTGACTGGCTCAAACCGCTCAAGCCAGACCAGACCGCTCAAACCGATTTTGACTGGCTCAAACCGGACTCAAACCGGACCAGACCGCTCAAACCGGTTTTGACTGCTCAAACCGGTTTTGACCGGCTCAAACCGGACTCAAACCAGGCCAGACTGCTCAAACCGACTCAAACCAGACCAGAACGGCTCAAACCGGTTTTCACCGGCTCAAACCGGACTCAAACGGGTTTTGACCAGATCAAACCAGGCCAGACCGGCTCAAACCGATTTTGACCGGCTCAAACCGGACTCAAACCGGACCAGACCGCTCAAACCGGTTTTGACGGCTCAAACCGACTCAAACGGTTTTGACTGGCTCAAACAGACTCAAACCGGAACAAACAGGCTCAAACCAGACCAGACCGGCTCAAACCGGCTCACACCAGACCAGACCGCTCAAACCGGCTCAAACCGGACCAGAACATCTCAAACCGGTTTTCACCGGCTCAAACCGGTCTCATACGGGTTTTGACCAGATCAAACCAGGCCAGACCGGCTCAAACCGTTTTGACTGGCTGAAACCGGACTCAAACCGCCCAGACCGGTTTCAATCGGTTTTGACAGGCTCAAACCAGACCAGACCGGCTCAAACCGAACCAGACCGGCTGAAACCGGTTTTGACCGGCTCAAACTGCTCAAACCGGTTTTGACCGCTCAAACCAGACTCAAACCGGTTTTGACCGCTCAAACTGCTCAAACCGACCAGACCGGCTCAAACCGTTTTGACCGGCTCAAACAGACTCAAACCGGTTTTGACCATATTTATCCGGACCAGACCAGCTCAAAACGGTTTTGACCTGCTCAAACCGACTCAAACCAGGCCAGACCGGCTCAAACCGGTTTTGACCGGCTCAAACCGGACTCAAACCGGACCAGACCGCTCAAACCTGTTTTGACTGGCTCAAAAGGACTCAAACCGGAACAAACAGGCTCAAACCGGTTTTGACCGGCTGAAACCGACTCAAACCGGACTAGACCGCTCAAACCGCTCAAACCGGTTTTGAATGGCTCAAACTGGACTCAAACAGGAACAGACCGGCTCAAACAGTAACAGACCGGCTCAAACCGGCTCAAGCCAGACCAGACCGGCTCAAACTGGCTCAAACCGACCAGAACATCTCAAACCGGTTTTGACCGCTCAAACCAGACTCAAACCGGTTTTGACCAGCTCAAACCGCTCAAGCCAGACCAGACCGCTCAAACCGATTTTGACCGGCTCAAACCGAACCAGACCGCTCAAACCGCTCAAACCGACTAGACTGCTCAAACCGGTTTTGAACGGCTCAAACCGGACTCAAACAGGAACAGACCGGCTCAAACAGGAACAGACCAGCTCAAACCGGCTCACACCAGACCAGAACGGCTCAAACCGCTCAAACCGACCAGAACATCTCAAACCGGTTTTCACCGGCTCAAACCGCTCAAACCGTCTCATACGGTTTTGACCAGCTCAAACCGACTAGACTGCTCAAACCGGTTTTGACCGCTCAAACTGACTCAAACCGGAACAAACAGGCTCAAACCGGTTTTGACTGGCTGAAACCGGACTCAAACCGACCAGACCGGCTCAAACCGGTTTTGAATGGCTCAAACTGACTCAAACAGGAACAGACCGGCTCAAACAGTAACAGACCGCTCAAACTGGCTCAAACCGCTCAAGCCAGACCAGACCGCTCAAACTGGCTCAAACCGGACCAGAACATCTCAAACCGGTTTTCACCGGCTCAAACCGACTCAAACGGTTTTGACCAGATCAAACCAGGCCAGACCGTCTCCAATCGATTTTGACTGGCTCAAACCGACTCAAACCGACCAGACCGGCTCAAACCTGTTTTGACTGGCTCAAAAGGACTCAAACCGAACAAACAGGCTCAAACCGGTTTTGACTGGCTCAAACCGGCTCAAACCGGACTAGACCGGCTCACACCGGTTTTGAATGGCTCAAACTGGACTCAAACAGGAACAGACCGGCTCAAACAGTAACAGACTGGCTCAAACCGGCTCAAACCAGACCAGACCGCTCAAACTGGCTCAAACCGACCAGAACATCTCAAACCGGTTTTCACCGGCTCAAACCGACTCATACGGGTTTTGACCAGATCAAACCAGGCCAGACCGCTCCAATCGATTTTGACTGGCTCAAACCGGCTCAAACCGCTCAAACCGGACCAGACCGCTCAAACCGGTTTTGAACGGCTCAAACCGGACTCAAACCGAACAAACAGGCTCAAACCAGACCAGACCGGCTCAAACCGGTTTTCACCGCTCAAACCGGCTCACACCAGACCAGAACGGCTCAAACCGCTCAAACCGACCAGACCGCTCAAACCGGTTTTGACCGGCTCAAACCGACTCATACGGGTTTTGACCAGATCAAACCAGGCCAGACAGGCTCAAACCGGTTTTGACCGGCTCAAACGGACTCAAACCGGCCCAGACCGGTTTCAAACCGGTTTTGACAGGCTCAAACCGGACCAGACCGCTCAAACCGACCAGACCGCTCAAACCGGTTTTGACTGGCTCAAACCGGACTCAAACCGGACCAGACCGGCTCAAACCGGACTCAAACCAGGCCAGACCGGCTCAAACCGGTTTTGACCAGCTCAAACCGACTCAAACGGGTTTTGACCAAATCAAACCAGGCCAGACCGCTCAAACCTGTTTTGACTGGCTCAAACTGGACTCAAACCAGACCAGACCGGCTCAAACCTTTTGACCGGCTCAAACAGACTCAAACCGGTTTTCACCGCTCAAACCGGTTTTGACCAGCTCAAACCGGTTTTGACCGGCTCAAACCGCTCAAGCCAGACCAGACCGCTCAAACTGCTCAAACCGGTTTTGACTGCTCAAACCGACTCAAACCAGGCCAGACTGTCTCCAATCGATTTTGACTGGCTCAAACCGGAATCAAACCGCACCAGACCAGCTCAAACCTGTTTTGAGTGGCTCAAAAAGGACTCAAACCGGAACAAAGAGGCTCAAACCGGTTTTAACCAGCTGAAACCGGACTCAAACCGGACTAGACCGGCTCACACCGGTTTTGAATGCCTCAAACTGGACTCAAACAGGAACAGACCGGCTCAAACAGTAACAGACCGGCTCAAACCGGCTCAAGCCAGACCAGACCGGCTCAAACTGGCTGAAACCGGACCAGAACATCTCAAACCGGTTTTCACCGGCTCAAACCGACCAGACCGCTCAAACCGCACTCATACGGGTTTTGACCAGATCAAACCAGGCCAGACCGTCTCCAATCGATTTTGACTGGCTCAAACCGGACTCAAACCGGACCAGATCGGCTCAAACCTGTTTTGACTGGCTCAAACTGGACTCAAACAGGAACAGACCGGCTCAAACAGTAACAGACCGGCTGAAACCGGACTCAAACCGACTAGACCGGCTCACACCGGTTTTGAATGGCTCAAACTGACTCAAACAGGAACAGACCGGCTCAAACAGTAACAGACCAGCTCAAACCGGCTCAAACCAGACCAGACCGCTCAAACTGGCTCAAACCGGACCAGAATATCTCAAACCGGTTTTCACCGGCTCAAACCGACTCATACGGGTTTTGACCAGATCAAACCAGGCCAGACCGCTCCAATCGATTTTGACTGGCTCAAACCGGACTCAAACAGGAACAGACTGGCTCAAACCGGTTTTGAACGGCTCAAACCGGACTCAAACAGGAACAGACCGGCTCAAACAGGAACAGACCAGCTCAAACCGCTCACACCAGACCAGAACGGCTCAAACCGGCTCAAACCGGACCAGAACATCTCAAACCGGTTTTCACCGGCTCAAACCGTCTCATACGGGTTTTGACCAGATCAAACCAGGCCAGACCGCTCAAACCGGTTTTGACTGGCTCAAACCGACTAGACCGCTCAAACCGCTCAAACCGGACCAGACCGGCTCAAACCGGTTTTGACTGGCTCAAAAGGACTCAAACCGGCTCAAACCGACTCAAACCGGTTTTGACCGGCTGAAACCGGACTCAAACCGACCAGACCGGCTCAAACCGGTTTTGACTGGCTCAAACCGGACTCAAACAGGAACAGACCGCTCAAACCAGACCAGACCGCTCAAACCGACTCAAACCAGACCAGACCGGCTCAAACCGCTCAAACCGCTCAAACCAGACTCAAACCGGTTTTCACCGCTCAAACCGGTTTTGACCAGCTCAAAACGGTTTTGACCAAATCAAACCAGGCCAGACTGCTCAAACCGGTTTTGACTGGCTCAAACCGGACTCAAACCGGACTAGACCGGCTCAAACCTGTTTTGACTGGCTCAAACGGACTCAAACCGAACAAACAGGCTCAAACCAGACTCAAACCAGGCCAGACTGCTCAAACCGGCTCAAGCCAGACCAGACCGGCTCAAACTGGCTCAAACCGACCAGAACATCTCAAACCGGTTTTCACCGGCTCAAACCGGACTCATACGGGTTTTGACCAGATCAAACCAGGCCAGACCGGCTCAAACCGATTTTGACCGGCTCAAACCGAACCAGACCGGCTCAAACCGCTCAAACCGACTAGACTGCTCAAACCGGTTTTGAACGGCTCAAACCGGACTCAAACAGGAACAGACCGGCTCAAACAGGAACAGACCAGCTCAAACCGGCTCACACCAGACCAGAACGGCTCAAACCGGCTCAAACCGACCAGAATATCTCAAACCGGTTTTCACCGGCTCAAACCGTCTCATACGGGTTTTGACCAGATCAAACCAGGCCAGACCGCTCAAACCGGTTTTGACTGGCTCAAACCGGACTAAAACATGACCGGACCGGCTCAAACCGGATCAATCCAGGCCAGACCGGCTCAAACCGGTTTTGACCAGCTCAAACCGGACTCAAACCGGACTCAAACGGGTTTTGACCAGATCAAACCAGGCCAGACCAGCTCAAACCGGTTTTGACCGGCTCAAACCGGACTCAAACCAGGCCAGACCGGCTCAAACAGACTCAAACCGGTTTTGACAGGCTCAAACCGGACCAGACCAGCTCAAACCGACTCAAACCAGGCCAGACTGCTCAAACCGGTTTTGACCGCTCAAACCGGACTCAAACCGGACCAGACCGGCTCAAACCGGTTTTCACCGGCTCAAACCAGACCAGACCGGCTCAAACCGGCTCAACCAGACCAGACCGGCTCAAACCGGTTTTGACCGCTCAAACAGACTCAAACCGGTTTTGACCGTATTTATCCGGACCAGACCAGCTCAAAACGGTTTTGACCTGCTCAAACCGGACTCAAACCAGGCCAGACCGGCTCAAACCGGTTTTGACTGGCTCAAACCGGACTCAAACCAGACCAGACCGGCTCAAACCTGTTTTGACTGGCTCAAACAGACTCAAACAGGAACAGACCGGCTCAAACCGATTTTGACCGGCTCAAACCGACTAGACCGCTCAAACTGCTCAAACCGGACCAGACCGGCTCAAACCGGTTTTGACGGCTCAAACCGGACTCAAACCGAACAAACAGGCTCAAACCAGACCAGAACGGCTCAAACCGGCTCAAACCAGACCAGACCGGCTCAAACTGGCTCAAACCTGACCAGAACATCTCAAACCGGTTTTCACCGCTCAAACCGTACTCATACGGGTTTTGACCAGATCAAACCAGGCCAGACCGCTCAAACCGACTCAAACGGTTTTGACTGGCTCAAACCGACTAGACCGCTCAAACAGGAACAGACTGGCTCAAACCTGTTTTGACTGGCTCAAAAGGACTCAAACCGAACAAACAGGCTCAAACCGGTTTTGACCGGCTGAAACCGGACTCAAACCGACTAGACCGCTCACACCGGTTTTGAATGGCTCAAACTGGACTCAAACAGGAACAGACCGGCTCAAACAGGAACAGACCGGCTCAAACCGGCTCAACCAGACCAGACCGGCTCAAACTGGCTCAAACCGGACCAGAACATCTCAAACCGGTTTTCACCGGCTCAAACCGTCTCATACGGTTTTGACCAGATCAAACCAGGCCAGACCGCTCAATCGATTTTGACTGGCTCAAACCGACTCAAACCGGACTAGACCGGCTCAAACCGGTTTTGAACGGCTCAAACCGGACTCAAACAGGAACAGACTGGCTCAAACCGGACCAGAACATCTCAAACCGGTTTTCACCGCTCAAACCGACTCAAACGGGTTTTGACCAGATCAAACCAGGCCAGACCGGCTCAAACCTGTTTTGACTGGCTCAAACCGGACTCAAACCGGACCAGACCGGCTCAAACCGGTTTTGACTGGCTCAAAAGGACTCAAACCGACCAGAACATCTCAAACCGGTTTTGACAGGCTCAAACCGGTTTTGACCGGCTGAAACCGACTCAAACCGGACCAGACCGGCTCAAACCGGTTTTGACCGCTCAAACCGGACCAGACCGCTCAAACAGTAACAGACCGGCTCAAACAGGAACAGACCGGCTCAAACCGGCTCAAACCGGACCAGACCAGCTCAAACCGGCTCAAACCGACCAGAACATCTCAAACCGGTTTTCACCGCTCAAACCGGCTCAAACCGTCTCATACGGTTTTGACCAGATCAAACCAGGCCAGACCGGCTCAAACCGATTTTGACCGGCTCAAACCGGCTCAAACCGAACCAGACCGCTGAAACCGGTTTTGACTGCTCAAACCGGACTCAAACCAGGCCAGACTGCTCAAACCGGACTCAAACCAGACCAGAACGGCTCAAACCGGTTTTGACCGGCTCAAACCGGACTCAAACGGGTTTTGACCAGATCAAACCAGGCCAGACCGGCTCAAACCGATTTTGACCGGCTCAAACCGGACTCAAACCGACCAGACCAGCTCAAACCGGCTCAAACCGGACCAGAACATCTCAAACCGGTTTTGAACGGCTCAAACCGGACTCAAACGGTTTTGACCAGATCAAACCAGGCCAGACCGGCTCAAACCGGACTCAAACAGGACCAGACCGGCTCAAACCGGTTTTGACAGGCTCAAACCGGACCAGACCGGCTCAAACCGAACCAGACCGGCTGAAACCGGTTTTGACTGGCTCAAACCGGACTAAAACCAGACCGGACCGGCTCAAACCAGTTTTGACCGGCTCAAACCGACTCAAACCGGTTTTGACCATATTTATCCGGACCAGACCAGCTCAAAACGGTTTTGACCTGCTCAAACCGGACTCAAACCGGACCAGACCGGCTCAAACCGGTTTTGACCGGCTCAAACCGACTCAAACCGGACCAGACCGGCTCAAACTGGCTCAAACCGCTCACACCAGACCAGACGGCTCAAACCGGTTTTGACCGCTCAAACCGACTAGACCGCTCAAACCGGTTTTGACCGCTCAAACTGACTCAAACCGACCAGACCGGCTCAAACCAGACCAGACCGGCTCAAACCAGCTCAAACCGGACCAGACCAGCTCAAACCGGTTTTGACCGGCTCAAACTGCTCAAACCGACTCAAACCGGTTTTGACCGCTCAAACCGACTCAAACGGGTTTTGACCAGATCAAACCAGGCCAGACTGGCTCAAACGGATTTTGACCGGCTCAAACCGGACTCAAACCGTACCAGACCGGCTCAAACCTGTTTTGACTGGCTCAAACCCGACTCAAACCGGACCAGACCGGCTCAAACCGGTTTTGACCGGCTCAAACCAGACCAGAACGGCTGAAACCGGCTCAAACCAGACCAGACTGGCTCAAACCGGTTTTGACCAGCTCAAACCGGCTCAAACCGGTTTTGACCGGCTCAAACCGGATCAAACCAGGCCAGACTGCTCAAACCGGTTTTGACTGGCTCAAAAGGACTCAAACCAGGCCAGACAGGCTCAAACCGGTTTTGACCGGCTCAAACCGACTCAAACCAGACCAGACCAGCTCAAACCGGACTCAAACAGGACCAGACCGGCTCAAACCGGTTTTGACCTGCTCAAACCGGACTAGACCGGCTCAAACCGGTTTTGACCTGCTCAAACCGGACTCAAACCGGACTCAAACCGACCAGACCGGCTCAAACCGGCTCAAACCAGACCAGACTGGCTCAAACCGGTTTTGAACGGCTCAAACCGGCTCAAACCAGCTCAAACCGACTCAAACCGGTTTTGACTGGCTCAAACGGACTCAAACCGGACCAGACCGGCTCAAACCTGTTTTGACTGGCTCAAACTGACTCAAACCGGACTAGACCGGCTCAAACCGGTTTTGAACGGCTCAAACTGGACTCAAACAGGAACAGACCGGCTCAAACAGTAACAGACCGGCTCAAACCGGTTTTCACCGGCTCAAACCAGACCAGACTGGCTCAAACCGGACTCAAACCGACCAGACCGGCTCAAACCTGTTTTGACTGGCTCAAACAGGAACAGACCGCTCAAACAGGAACAGACAGGCTCAAACCGGTTTTGACCGGCTCAAACAGACTCAAACCGGTTTTGACCGTATTTATCCGGACCAGACCAGCTCAAAACGGTTTTGACCTGCTCAAACTGGACTCAAACCAGGCCAGACCGGCTCAAACCGTTTTGACCGGCTCAAACCGGATCAAACCAGGCCAGACTGCTCAAACCGGTTTTGACCGGCTCAAACAGGAACAGACCGGCTCAAACTGCTCAAACCGACCAGAATATCTCAAACCGGTTTTGACAGGCTCAAACCGACTCAAACCAGACCAGACCAGCTCAAACCGGACTCAAACAGGACCAGACCGGCTCAAACCGGTTTTGACGGCTCAAACCGCTCACACCAGACCAGACGGCTCAAACCGGTTTTGACCGGCTCAAACCAGACTCAAACCGGACTCAAACCGACCAGACCGGCTCAAACCGGCTCAAACCAGACCAGACTGGCTCAAACCGGTTTTGAACGGCTCAAACCGGCTCAAACCAGCTCAAACCGACTCAAACCGGTTTTGACCGGCTGAAACCGGACTCAAACCGACCAGACCGGCTCAAACCAGACCAGACCGGCTCAAACCAGCTCAAACCGGACCAGACCAGCTCAAACCGGTTTTGACCGGCTCAAACTGCTCAAACCGACTCAAACCGGTTTTGACCGGCTCATACCGGACTCAAACGGGTTTTGACCAGATCAAACCAGGCCAGACTGGCTCAAACGGATTTTGACCGGCTCAAACCGGACTCAAACCGGACCAGACCGCTCAAACCTGTTTTGACTGGCTCAAACCGGACTCAAACCGGACCAGACCGGCTCAAACCGGTTTTGACCGGCTCAAACCAGACCAGAACGGCTCAAACCGGCTCAAACCAGACCAGACTGGCTCAAACCGGTTTTGACCAGCTCAAACCGGCTCAAACCGTTTTGACCGGCTCAAACCGGATCAAACCAGGCCAGACTGCTCAAACCGGTTTTGACCGCTCAAACTGGCTCAAACCGGTTTTCACCGCTCAAACCGACCAGAATATCTCAAACCGGTTTTGACAGGCTCAAACCGACTCAAACCAGACCAGACCGGCTCAAACCGGATCAAACCAGGCCAGACCGGCTCAAACCGGTTTTGACCAGCTCAAACCGACTAGACCGGCTCAAACCAATTTTGACCGGCTCAAACCGAACCAGACCGGCTCAAACCAGACCAGACCGCTCAAACCGAACCAGACCGGCTCAAACCGGCTCAAACCAGACCAGACTGGCTCAAACCGGTTTTGACCGCTCAAACCGCTCAAACCGGCTCAAACCAGCTCAAACCGACTCAAACCGGTTTTGACTGGCTGAAACCGGACTCAAACCGACCAGACCGGCTCAAACCGGTTTTGACCGGCTCAAACTGGCTCAAACCGACTCAAACCAGACCAGACCAGCTCAAACCGGTTTTGAACGGCTCAAACTGACTCAAACAGGAACAGACCGGCTCAAACAGTAACAGACCGGCTCAAACCGGTTTTCACCGCTCAAACCGACTCAAACCAGACCAGACTGGCTCAAACCGGACTCAAACCGACCAGACCGGCTCAAACCTGTTTTGACTGGCTCAAAAGGACTCAAACAGGAACAGACAGGCTCAAACCGGTTTTGACCGGCTCAAACAGACTCAAACCGGTTTTGACCGTATTTATCCGGACCAGACCAGCTCAAAACGGTTTTGACCTGCTCAAACTGGACTCAAACCAGGCCAGACCGGCTCAAACCGGTTTTGACCGGCTCAAACCGGACTCAAACCGACCAGACCGGCTCAAACCTGTTTTGACTGGCTCAAACTGACTCAAACCGACCAGACCGGCTCAAACCAGTTTTGACCGGCTCAAACCGACCAGAATATCTCAAACCGGTTTTGACCGTATTTATCCGGACCAGACCAGCTCAAAACGGTTTTGACCTGCTCAAACCGGACTCAAACCAGGCCAGACCAGCTCAAACCGGTTTTGACCGGCTCAAACCAGACTCAAACCGGACCAGACCGCTCAAACCTGTTTTGACTGGCTCAAAAGGACTCAAACCGGACTCAAACCGGCTCAAACCGTTTTGACCGGCTGAAACCGGACTCAAACCGGACCAGACCGCTCAAACCGGTTTTGAATGGCTCAAACTGGACTCAAACAGGAACAGACTGGCTCAAACAGTAACAGACTGGCTCAAACCGGCTCAAGCCAGACCAGACCGGCTCAAACTGGCTCAAACCGGACCAGAACATCTCAAACCGGTTTTCACCGGCTCAAACCGGTCTCATACGGGTTTTGACCAGATCAAACCAGGCCAGACCGGCTCAAACCGGTTTTGACTGGCTGAGAGCGGAGTCCAACCGGCCGAGACAGGTTTCAATCGGTTTTGACAGGCTCAAACCGGACTCAAACCGACCAGACCGGCTCAAACCAAACCAGACCGGCTGAAACCGGTTTTGACTGGCTCAAACCGGACTAAAACATGACCGGACCGGCTCAAACCGGATCAATCCAGGCCAGACCGGGTCAAACCGGTTTTGACCAGCTCAAACCGGACTCAAAGGGGTTTTGACCAAATCAAACCAGGCCAGACCGCTCAAACCGATTTTGACTGGCTCAAACTGGACTCAAACCGACCAGACCAGCTCAAACCGCTCAAACCGGTTTTCACCGGCTCAAACAGACTCAAACCGGTTTTGACCGTATTTATCCGGACCAGACCAGCTCAAAACGGTTTTGACCTGCTCAAACCGGACTCAAACCAGGCCAGACCGGCTCAAACCGGTTTTGACCGCTCAAACCGACTCAAACCGACCAGACCGGCTCAAACCTGTTTTGACAGGCTCAAAAAGGACTCAAACAGGAACAAACAGGCTCAAACCGGATTTGACCGGCTGAAACCGGACTCAAACCGAGCTAGACCGGCTCACAACGGTTTTGAATGGCTCAAACTGGACTCAAACAGGAACAGACCGGCTCAAACAGTAACAGACTGGCTCAAACCGGCTCAAGCCAGACCAGACCGGCTCAAACTGGCCAAACCTGACCAGAACACCTCAAACCGGTTTTCACCGGCTCAAACCGTATTCATACGATTTTTGACGAGATCAAACCAGGCCAGACCGTCTCCCATCGATTTTGACTGGCTCAAACCGACCTCAAACCGGACCAGACCGGCTCAAACCTGTTTTGACTACCTCAAAAAGGACTCAAACCGGAACAAACAGGCTCAAACCGGTTTTGACCGGCTGAAACCGGCTCAAACCAGACTAGACCGGCTCACACCGGTTTTGAATGGCTCAAACTGACTCAAACAGGAACAGACCGGCTCAAACAGTAACAGACTGGCTCAAACCGGCTCAAGCCAGACCAGACCGTCTCAAACTGGCTCAAACCGACCAGAACATCTCAAACCGGTTTTCACCGGCTCAAACCGACTCATACGGGTTTTGACCAGATCAAACCAGGCCAGACCGCTCCAATCGATTTTGACTGGCTCAAACCGACTCAAACCGGACTAGACCGCTCAAACCGGTTTTGAACGGCTCAAACCGGACTCAAACAGGAACAGACCGGCTCAAACCGGAACAGACCAGCTCAAACCGGCTCACACCAGACCAGAACGGCTCAAACCGGCTCAAACCGCTCAAACCGACCAGAATATCTCAAACCGGTTTTCACCGGCTCAAACCGTACTCATACGGGTTTTGACCAGATCAAACCAGGCCAGACCGCTCCAATCGATTTTGACTGGCTCAAACCGACTCAAACCGACCAGACCAGCTCAAACCGGTTTTGAACGGCTCAAACCGGACTCAAACAGGAACAGGCCGGCTCAAACAGGAACAGACCAGCTCAAACCGGCTCACACCAGAGCAGAACGGCTCAAACCGCTCAAACCGACCAGAACATCTCAAACAGGTTTTCACTGGCTCAAACCGGTCTCATACGGGTTTTGACCAGATCAAACCAGGCCAGACCGGCTCAAACCGGTTTTGACCGGCTGAAACCGGACTCAAACGGCCCAGACCGGTTTCAATCGGTGTTGACAGGCTCAAACCAGACCAGACCGGCTCAAACCGAACCAGACCGCTGAAACCGGTTTTGACTGGCTCAAACCGGACTAAAACATGAACAGACCGGCTCAAACCGGATCAATCCAGGCCAGACCGCTCAAACCGGTTTTGTCCAGCTCAAACCGGACTCAAACGGGTTTTGACCAAATCAAACCAGGCCAGAACGGCTCAAACCAATTTTGACCGGCTCAAACTGTACTCAAACCCGACCAGACCGGCTCAAACCGGTTTTTACTGGCTCAAACACTCTCAAACCGGTTTTAACCGTATTTATCTGGACCAGAACAGCTCAAAATGGTTTTGACCTGCTCAAACCAGACTCAAACCAGGCCAGACCGCTCAAACCGGTTTTGACCGCTCAAACCGGACTCAAACCGACCAGACCGGCTCAAACCTGTTTTGACTGGCTCAAAAAGGACTCACACAGGAACAAACAGGCTCAAACCGGATTTGACCGGCTGAAACCGGACTCAAACCGGACTAGACCGGCTCACACCGGTTTTGAATGGCTCAAACTGGACTCAAACAGGAACAGACCGGCTCAAACAGTAACAGACTGGCTCAAACCGGCTCAAGCCAGACCAGACCGGCTCAAACTGGCCAAACCTGACCAGAACACCTCATACCGGTTTTCACCGGCTCAAACCATATTCATACGATTTTTGACCAGATCAAACCAGGCCAGACCATCTCCAATCGATTTTGACTGGCTCAAACCGACCTCAAACCGGACCAGACCGGCTCAAACCTGTTTTGACTACCTCAAAAAGGACTCAAACCGGAACAAACAGGCTCAAACCGGTTTTGACTGGCTGAAACCGGGCTCAAACCGGACTAGACCAGCTCACACCGGTTTTGAATGGCTCAAACTGACTCAAACAGGAACAGACCGGCTCAAACAGGAACAGACCGCTCAAACCGGCTCAAGCCAGACCAGACCGTCTCAAACTGGCTCAAACCGGACCAGAACATCTCAAACCGGTTTTCACCGGCTCAAACCGTCTCATACGGGTTTTGACCAGATCAAACCAGGCCAGACCGCTCCAATCGATTTTGACTGGCTCAAACCGGACTCAAACCAGACCAGACCAGCTCAAACCGGTTTTGAACGGCTCAAACCGGACTCAAACCGGACTCAAACAGGAACAGACCGGCTCAAACAGGACCAGACCGGCTCAAACCGAAACAGACCGGCTGAAACCGGTTTTGACTGGCTCAAACCTGACTAAAACATGAACAGACCGGCTCAAACATGATCAATCCAGGCCAGACCGCTCAAACCAGACTAGACCGGCTCAAACCGGTTTTGACCGCTCAAACCGGACTCAAACTTGTTTTGACCAAATCAAACCAGGCTAGACTGGCTCAAACCAATTTTGACCGGCTCAAACTGGACTCAAACCCGACCAGACCGGCTCAAACCGGTTTTGACCGCTCAAACCGGACTCAAACCGGACCAGACCGCTCAAACCTGTTTTGACTGGCTCAAAAGGACTCAAACCGGACCAGACTGGCTCAAACCGCTCAAACCGGTTTTGACCGGCTCAAACAGACTCAAACCGGTTTTGACCGTATTTATCCGGACCAGACCAGCTCAAAACGGTTTTGACCTGCTCAAACCGGACTCAAACCAGGCCAGACCGGCTCAAACCCCTTTGACCGGCTCAAACCGGACTCAAACCGACCAGACCGGCTCAAACTGTCTTGACTGGCTCAAAAAGGACTCAAACCGGAACAAACAGGCTCAAACCGGTTTTGACCGGCTGAAACCGGACTCAAACCAGACTAGACCGGCTCACACCGGTTTTGAATGGCTCAAACTGGACTCAAACAGGAACAGACCGGCTCAAACAGTATCAGACCGGCTCAAACCGGCTCAAGCCAGACCAGACCGCTCAAACTGGCTCAAACCGGACCAGAACATCTCAAACCGGTTTTCACCGGCTCAAACCGGTCTCATACGGCTTTTGAACAGATCAAACCAGGCCAGACCGTCTCCCATCGATTTTGACTGGCTCAAACCGGACTCAAACCGGACTAGACCGGCTCAAACCGGTTTTGAACGGCTCAAACCGTTCTCAAACAGGAATAGACCGGCTCAAACAGGAACAGACCAGCTCAAACCGGCTCACACCAGGCCAGAACGGCTCAAACCGGCTCAAACCAGACCAGAACATCTCAAACCGGTTTTCACCGCTCAAACCGGTCTCAGACGGGTTTTGACCAGATCAAACCAGGCCAGACCCCTCAAACCGGTTTTGACTGGCTGAAACCGGACTCAAACAGGCCCAGACCGGTTTCAATCGGTTTTGACAGGCTCAAACCAGACCAGACCGGCTCAAACTGAACCAGACCGGCTGAAACCGGTTTTGACTGGCTCAAACCGGACTAAAACATGACCGGACTGGCTCAAACCGGATCAATCCAGGCCAGACCGACTCAAACCGGTTTTGACCAGCTCAAACCGGACTCAAACGGGTTTTGACCAAATCAAACCAGGCCAGACAAGCTCAAAACAATTTTGACCGGCTCAAACTGGACTCAAACCGGACCAGACTGGCTCAAACCGGTTTTGACCGGCTGAAACAGACTCAAACCGGTTTTGACTGCTCAAACCGGTTTTGACCGTATTTATCCGGACCAGCCCAGTTCAAAACGGTTTTGACCTGCTCAAACTGGACTCAAACCAGGCCAGACCGGCTCAAACCGGTTTTGACCGCTCAAACCGACTCAAACCGACCAGACCGGCTCAAACCTGTTTTGACTGGCTCAAAAGGACTCAAACCGAACAAACAGGCTCAAACCGGATTTGACCAGATGAAACCGGACTCAAACCGACTAGACCGGCTCACACCGGTTTTGAATGGCTCAAACTGGACTCAAACAGGAACAGACCGGCTCAAACAGTAACAGACTGGCTCAAACCGCTCAAGCCAGACCAGACCGCTCAAACTGGCTCAAACCTGACCAGAACACCTCAAACCGGTTTTCACCGGCTCAAACCGTGTTCATACGATTTTGACCAGATCAAACCAGGCCAGACCGCTCCAATCGATTTTGACTGGCTCAAACCGGACTCAAACCGACCAGACTGGCTCAAACCTGTTTTGACTGGCTCAAAAGGACTCAAACAGGAACAAACAGGCTCAAACCGGTTTTGACCAGCTGAAACCGGCTCAAACCGGACTAGACCGGCTCACACGGTTTTGAATGGCTCAAACTGACTCAAACAGGAACAGACCGCTCAAACAGTAACAGACCAGCTCAAACCGCTCAAGCCAGACCAGACCGCTCAAACTGGCTCAAACCGACCAGAATATCTCAAACCGGTTTTCACCGCTCAAACCGACCAGAACATCTCAAACCGGTTTTGACCAGCTCAAACCGACTCAAACAGGAACAGACCGGCTCAAACCGGACTCAAACCCGACCAGACCTGCTCAAACCGGTTTTGACCGGCTCAAACCGACTCAAACCGGTTTTGACGGCTCAAACCGACTCAAACCAGGCCAGACCGGATCAAACCCCTTTGACCGGCTCAAACCGGACTCAAACCAGACTCAAACCGGTTTTGAACGGCTCAAACCGCTCAAACCGGTTTTCACCGGCTCAAACCGACCAGAACATCTCAAACCGGTTTTGACTGGCTCAAACGGACTCAAACCAGACCAGAACATCTCAAACCGGTTTTGACTGGCTCAAAAGGACTCAAACCCGACCAGACCTGCTCAAACCGGTTTTGAACGGCTCAAACCGGACTAAAACATGAACAGACCGGCTCAAACAGGAAGAGACCAGCTCAAACCGGCTCACACCAGACCAGAACGGCTCAAACCGGCTCAAACCGGACCAGAACATCTCAAACCGGTTTTCACCGGCTCAAACCGGTCTCATACGGTTTTGACCAGATCAAACCAGGCCAGACCGCTCAAACCGGTTTTGACAGCTCAAACCGGACTCAAACGGGTTTTGACCAAATCAAACCAGGCCAGACCAGCTCAAACCGGTTTTGAACGGCTCAAACCGGACTCAAACAGGAACAGACCGGCTCAAACAGGAACAGACCAGCTCAAACCGGCTCACACCAGACCAGACCGCTCAAACCGGCTCAAACGGACCAGAACATCTCAAACCGGTTTTCACCGGCTCAAACCGGACTCAAACGGTTTTGACCAGATCAAACCAGGCCAGACCGCTCAAACCGGTTTTGACCAGCTCAAACCGACTCAAACGGGTTTTGACCAAATCAAACCAGGCCAGACGAGCTCAAAACAATTTTGACCGGCTCAAACTGGACTCAAACCCGACCAGACCGGCTCAAACCAGTTTTGAACTGCTCAAACAGACTCAAACCGGTTTTGACCGTATTTATCCGGACCAGACCAGCTCAAAACGGTTTTGACCTGCTCAAACCGGACTCAAACCAGGCCAGACCGCTCAAACCGGTTTTGACCGCTCAAACCGGACTCAAACCGACCAGACCGGCTCAAACCTGTTTTGACTGGCTCAAAAGGACTCAAACCTGAACAAACAGGCTCAAACCGGTTTTGACCGGCTGAAACCAGACTCAAACCGACTAGACCGGCTCAAACCGGTTTTGAACGGCTCAAACCGCTCAAACCGACTCAAACAGGAACAGACCGGTTCAAACAGTAACAGACTGGCTCAAACCGGCTCAAGCCAGACCAGACCGCTCAAACTGGCTCAAACCTGACCAGAACATCTCAAACCGGTTTTCACCGGCTCAAACCGGCTCAAACCGTCTCATACGGGTTTTGACCAGATCAAACCAGGCCAGACCGGCTCAAACCAATTTTGACCGGCTCAAACGGACTCAAACCGGACCAGACCGGCTCAAACCTGTTTTGACTGGCTCAAAAAGGACTCAAACCTGAACAAACAGGCTCAAACCGGTTTTGACCGGCTGAAACCAGACTCAAACCGGACTAGACCGGCTCACACCGGTTTTGAATGGCTCCAACTGGACTCAAACAGGAACAGACCGGTTCAAACAGTAACAGACCGGCTCAAACCGGCTCAAGCCAGACCAGACCGGCTCAAACTGGCTCAAACCGGCTCAAACCGGACCAGAACATCTCAAACCGGTTTTCACCGGCTCAAACCGTACTCATACGGGTTTTGACCAGATCAAACCAGGCCAGACCGTCTCCAATCGATTTTGACTGGCTCAAACCGGACTCAAACCGGACCAGACCGGCTCAAACATGTTTTGACTTGCTCAAAAAGGACTCAAACCGGAACAAACAGGCTCAAACCGGTTTTGACCGGCTGAAACCGGACTCAAACCGGACTAGACCGGCTCACACCGGTTTTGAATGGCTCAAACTGGACTCAAACAGGACCAGAACATCTGAAACCGGTTTTCACCGGCTCAAACCGTACTCATACGGGTTTTGACCAGATCAAACCAGGCCAGACCGTCTCCAATCGATTTTGACTGGATCAAACCAGACTGAAACCGGACTAGACCGGCTCAAACCGGTTTTGAACGGCTCAAACCGGACTCAAACAGGAACAGACTGGCTCAAACAGGAAGAGACCAGCTCAAACCGGCTCACACCAGAGCAGAACGGCTCAAACCGGCTCACACCGGACCAGAACATCTCAAACCGGTTTTCACCGGCTCAAACCGGTCTCATACGGTTTTGACCAGATCAAACCAGGCCAGACCGGCTCAAACCGGTTTTGACTGGCTGAAACCGGACTCAAACAGGCCCAGACCGGTTTCAATCGGTTTTGACAGGCTCAAACCAGACCAGACCGGCTCAAACCGAACCAGACCGGCTGAAACCGGTTTTGACTGGCTCACACCGGACTAAAACATGACCGGACCGGCTCAAACCAGATCAATCCAGGCCAGACCGACTCAAACCGGTTTTGACCAGCTCAAACCGGACTCAAACGGGTTTTGACCAAATCAAACCAGGCCAGACCAGCTCAAAACAATTTTGACCGGCTCAAACTGGACTCAAACCCGACCAGACCGGCTCAAACCGGTTTTGACCGGCTCAAACAGACTCAAACCGGTTTTGACCGTATTTATCCGGACCAGCCCAGTTCAAAACGGTTTTGACCTGCTCAAACTGGACTCAAACCAGGCCAGACCGGCTCAAACCGGTTTTGACCGGCTCAAACCGGACTCAAACCTGACCAGACCGGCTCAAACTGGCCAAACCTGACCAGAACACCTCAAACCGGTTTTCACCGGCTCAAACCGTATTCATATGATTTTTGACCAGATCAAACCAGGCCAGACCGGCTCAAACCAATTTTGACCGGCTCAAACCGAACCAGACCGGCTCAAACCGACCAGACCGGCTCAAACCTGTTTTGACTACCTCAAAAAGGACTCAAACCGGAACAAACAGGCTCAAACCGGTTTTGACCGGCTGAAACCGGGCTCAAACCGCCGGCTCACACCGGTTTTGAATGGCTCAAACTGGACTCAAACAGGAACAGAACGGCTCAAACAGTAACAGGCCGGCTCAAACCGGCTCAAGCCAGACCAGACCGTCTCAAACTGGCTCAAACCGGACCAGAACATCTCAAACCGGTTTTCACCGGCTAAAACCGTACTCATACGGGTTTTGTCCAGATCAATCCAGGCCAGACCGTCTCCAATCGATTTTGACTGGCTCAAACCGGACTCAAACCGGACCAGACCAGCTCACACCGGTTTTGAACGGCTCAAACCGGACTCCAACAGAAACAGACTGGCTCAAACAGGACCAGACCGGCTCAAACCAGACCAGACCGCTCAAACCGGTTTTGACTGGCTCAAACCGGACTAAAACATGAACAGACCGGCTCAAACCGGACTCAAACCAGGCCAGACGGCTCAAACCGGTTTTGACCAGCTCAAACCGGACTCAAACGGGTTTTGACCAAATCAAACCAGGCCAGACCAGCTCAAAACAATTTTGACCGCTCAAACTGGACTCAAACCCGACCAGACCGGCTCAAACCGGTTTTCACCGCTCAAACCGTACTCATACGGGTTTTGACCAGATCAAACCAGGCCAGACCGCTCAATCGATTTTGACTGGCTCAAACCGGACTCAAACCGGACCAGACCAGCTCACACCGGTTTTGAACGGCTCAAACCGGACTCCAACAGAAACAGACTGGCTCAAACAGGACCAGACCGGCTCAAACCGAACCAGACCGGCTCAAACCGGTTTTGACTGGCTCAAACCGGACTAAAACATGAACAGACCGGCTCAAACCGGTTTTGACCAGCTCAAACCGGACTCAAACGTGTTTTGACCAAATCAAACCAGGCCAGACCGGCTCAAACCAATTTTGACCGGCTCAAACTGGACTCAAACCCGACCAGACCGGCTCAAACCGGTTTTCACCGGCTCAAACCGTACTCATACTGGTTTTGACAAGATCAAACCAGGCCAGACCGTCTCCAATCGGTTTTGACTGGCTGAAACAAGACTGAAATCGGACTAGACCTGCTCAAACCGGTTTTGAACGGCTCAAACCGGTTTTGACCAGCTGAAACCGGCTCAAACCAGACCAGACCGGCTCAAAAAGGAAGAGACCAGCTCAAACCGGCTCACATCAGACCAGAACGTCTCAAACCGGCTCAAACCGGACCAGAACATCTCAAACCGGATTTCACCGGCTCAAACCGGTCTCAGACGGGTTTTGACAAGATCAAACCAGGCCAGACCGGCTCAAACCGGTTTTGACTGGCTGAAACCGGACTCAAACCGAACAAACAGGCTCAAACCGGTTTTCACCGGCTCAAACCGGTTTTGACCGGCTCAAACTGGCTCAAACCAGACTCAAACCAGACCAGACCGGCTCAAACCCAACCAGATCGGCTGTAACCCGTTTTGACTGGCTCAAACCGGACTAAAACATGACCGGACCGGCTCAAACCAGATCAATCCAGGCAAGACCGACTCAAACCGGTTTTGAAAAGCTCAAACCGGACTCAAACGTGTTTTGACCAAATCAAACCAGGCCAGACCAGCTCAAAACAATTTTGACCCGCTCAAACTGGACTCAAACCCGACCAGACCGGCTCAAACCGGTTTTGACCGGCTCAAACAGACTCAAACCGGTTTTGACGGCTCAAACCGGTTTTGACCGTATTTATCCGGACCAGACCAGCTCAAACCGGTTTTGACGGCTCAAACCGGCTCAAACCGGCTCAAACCGACTCAAACCGGTTTTGACCGCTCAAACCAGACTCAAACCGGACCAGACCGGCTCAAACCTGTTTTGACTGGCTCAAACCGGATTTGACCAGATGAAACTGGACTCAAACCGACTAGACCGCTCAAACTGGACTCAAACAGGAACAGACCGGCTCAAACAGTAACAGACTGGCTCAAACCGGCTCAAGCCAGACCAGACCGGCTCAAACTGGCTCAAACCTGACCAGAACACCTCAAACCGGTTTTCACCGGCTCAAACCGTGTTCATACGATTTTGACCAGATCAAACCAGGCCAGTCCGTCTCCAATCGATTTTGACTGGCTCAAACCGGACTCAAACCGGACCAGACTGGCTCAAACCTGTTTTGACTGGCTCAAAAAGGACTCAAACAGGAACAAACAGGCTCAAACCGGTTTTGACCAGCTGAAACCGGGCTCAAACCGGACTAGACCGGCTCACACCGGTTTTGAATGGCTCAAACTGGACTCAAACGGGAACAGACCGGCTCAAACAGGAACAGACCAGCTCAAACCGGCTCAAGCCAGACCAGACCGGCTCAAACTAGCTCAAACCGGACCAGAATATCTCAAACCGTTTTTCACCGGCTCAAACCGTACTCATACGGGTTTTGACCAGATCAAACCAGGCCAGACCGTCTCAATCGATTTTGACTGGCTCAAACCGGACTCAAACAGGACTAGACCGGCTCAAACCGGTTTTGACCGCTCAAACCGGACTCAAACAGGAACAGACCGGCTCAAACAGGAACAGACCAGCTCAAACCGGCTCAAACAGACTCAAACCGGACCAGACCGGCTCAAACCGGCTCAAACCGCACCAGAACATCTCAAACCGGTTTTCACCGGCTCAAACCGGTCTCATACGGGTTTTGACCAGATCAAACCAGGCCAGAATGGCTCAAACCGGTTTTGACTGGCTGAAACCGGACTCAAACAGGCCCAGACCGGTTTCAATCGGTTTTGACAGGCTCAAACCAGACCAGACCGGCTCAAACCGAACCAGACCGGCTGTAACCGGTTTTGACTGGCTCAAACCGGACTAACACATGACCGGACCGGCTCAAACCGGATCAATCCAGGCCAGACCGGCTCAAACCGGTTTTGACCAGCTCAAACCGGACTCAAACGGGTTTTGACCAAATCAAACCAGGCCAGACGAGCTCAAAACAATTTTGACCGGCTCAAACTGGACTCAAACCCGACCAGACCGGCTCAAACCAGTTTTGAACTGCTCAAACAGACTCAAACCGGTTTTGACCGTATTTATAAGGACCAGACCACCTCAAAACGGTTTTGACCTGCTCAAACCGGACTCAAACCAGGCCAGACCGGATCAAACCCCTTTTGACCGGCTCAAATCGGACTCAAACCGGACCAGACCGGCTCAAACCTGTTTTGACTGGCTCAAAAAGGACTCAAACCTGAACAAACAGGCTCAAACCGGTTTTGACCGGCTGAAACCAGACTCAAACCGGACTAGACCGGCTCACACCGGTTTTGAATGGCTCCAACTGGACTCAAACAGGAACAGACCGGTTCAAACAGTAACAGACCGGCTCAAACCGGCTCAAGCCAGACCAGACCGGCTCAAACTGGCTCAAACCGGACCAGAACATCTCAAACCGGTTTTCACCGGCTCAAACCGTACTCATACGGGTTTTGACCAGATCAAACCAGGCCAGACCGTCTCCAATCGATTTTGACTGGCTCAAACCGGACTCAAACCGGACCAGACCGGCTCAAACATGTTTTGACTTGCTCAAAAAGGACTCAAACCGGAACAAACAGGCTCAAACCGGTTTTGACCGGCTGAAACCGGACTCAAACCGGACTAGACCGGCTCACACCGGTTTTGAATGGCTCAAACTGGACTCAAACAGGACCAGAACATCTGAAACCGGTTTTCACCGGCTCAAACCGTACTCATACGGGTTTTGACCAGATCAAACCAGGCCAGACCGTCTCCAATCGATTTTGACTGGATCAAACCAGACTGAAACCGGACTAGACCGGCTCAAACCGGTTTTGAACGGCTCAAACCGGACTCAAACAGGAACAGACTGGCTCAAACAGGAAGAGACCAGCTCAAACCGGCTCACACCAGAGCAGAACGGCTCAAACCGGCTCACACCGGACCAGAACATCTCAAACCGGTTTTCACCGGCTCAAACCGGTCTCATACGGTTTTGACCAGATCAAACCAGGCCAGACCGGCTCAAACCGGTTTTGACTGGCTCAAAAAGGACTCAAACCTGAACAAACAGGCTCAAACCGGTTTTCACCGCTCAAATCGGTTTTGACTGGCTCAAAAGGACTCAAACAGGAACAGACCGGCTCAAACCGAACCAGACCGGCTGAAACCGGTTTTGACTGGCTCACACCGGACTAAAACATGACCGGACCGGCTCAAACCAGATCAATCCAGGCCAGACCGACTCAAACCGGTTTTGACCAGCTCAAACCGGACTCAAACGGGTTTTGACCAAATCAAACCAGGCCAGACCAGCTCAAAACAATTTTGACCGGCTCAAACTGGACTCAAACCCGACCAGACCGGCTCAAACCGGTTTTGACCGGCTCAAACAGACTCAAACCGGTTTTGACCGTATTTATCCGGACCAGCCCAGTTCAAAACGGTTTTGACCTGCTCAAACTGGACTCAAACCAGGCCAGACCGGCTCAAACCGGTTTTGACCGGCTCAAACCGGACTCAAACCTGACCAGACCGGCTCAAACTGGCCAAACCTGACCAGAACACCTCAAACCGGTTTTCACCGGCTCAAACCGTATTCATATGATTTTTGACCAGATCAAACCAGGCCAGACCGTCTCCAATCGATTTTGACTGGCTCAAACCAACCTCAAACCGGACCAGACCGGCTCAAACCTGTTTTGACTACCTCAAAAAGGACTCAAACCGGAACAAACAGGCTCAAACCGGTTTTGACCGGCTGAAACCGGGCTCAAACCGCCAGCTCACACCGGTTTTGAATGGCTCAAACTGGACTCAAACAGGAACAGAACGGCTCAAACAGTAACAGGCCGGCTCAAACCGGCTCAAGCCAGACCAGACCGTCTCAAACTGGCTCAAACCGGACCAGAACATCTCAAACCGGTTTTCACCGGCTAAAACCGTACTCATACGGGTTTTGTCCAGATCAAACCAGGCCAGACCGTCTCCAATCGATTTTGACTGGCTCAAACCGGACTCAAACCGGACCAGACCAGCTCACACCGGTTTTGAACGGCTCAAACCGGACTCCAACAGAAACAGACCGGCTCAAACAGGACCAGACCGGCTCAAACCGAACCAGACCGGCTCAAACCGGTTTTGACTGGCTCAAACCGGACTAAAACATGAACAGACCGGCTCAAACCGGATCAATCCAGGCCAGACCGGCTCAAACCGGTTTTGACCAGCTCAAACCGGACTCAAACGTGTTTTGACCAAATCAAACCAGGCCAGACCGGCTCAAACCAATTTTGACCGGCTCAAACTGGACTCAAACCCGACCAGACCGGCTCAAACCGGTTTTCACCGGCTCAAACCGGACTCAAACCGGTTTTGACCAGCTCAAACCGGACTCAAACAGGCCCAGACCGTCTCCAATCGGTTTTGACTGGCTCAAACAAGACTGAAATCGGACTAGACCTGCTCAAACCGGTTTTGAACGGCTCAAACCGGACTGAAACAGGAACAGACCGGCTCAAAAAGGAAGAGACCAGATCAAACCGGCTCACATCAGACCAGAACGTCTCAAACCGGCTCAAACCGGACCAGAACATCTCAAACCGGATTTCACCGGCTCAAACCGGTCTCAGACGGGTTTTGACAAGATCAAACCAGGCCAGACCGGCTCAAACCGGTTTTGAAAAGCTCAAACCGGACTCAAACGTGTTTTGACCAAATCAAACCAGGCCAGACCGGCTCAAACCAATTTTGACCGGCTCAAACTGGACTCAAACCCGACCATACAGGCTCAAACCGGTTTTGACTGGCTCAAACAGACTCAAACCTGTTTTGACCGTATTTATCCGGACCAGACCAGCTCAAAATGGTTTTGACCTGCTCAAACCGGACTCAAACCAGGCCAGACCGGCTCAAACCGGTTTTGACCGGCTCAAACCGGACTCAAACCGGACCAGACCGGCTCAAACCTGTTTTGACAGGCTCAAAAAGGACTCAAACAGGAACAAACAGGCTCAAACCGGATTTGACCGGCTGAAACCGGACTCAAACCGGGCTAGACCGGCTCACAACGGTTTTGAATGGCTCAAACTGGACTCAAACAGGAACAGACCGGCTCAAACAGTAACAGACTGGCTCAAACCGGCTCAAGCCAGACCAGACCGGCTCAAACTGGCCAAACCTGACCAGAACACCTCAAACCGGTTTTCACCGGCTCAAACCGTATTCATACGATTTTTGACGAGATCAAACCAGGCCAGACCGTCTCCCATCGATTTTGACTGGCTCAAACCGACCTCAAACCGGACCAGACCGGCTCAAACCTGTTTTGACTACCTCAAAAAGGACTCAAACCGGAACAAACAGGCTCAAACCGGTTTTGACCGGCTGAAACCGGGCTCAAACCAGACTAGACCGGCTCACACCGGTTTTGAATGTCTCAAACTGGACTCAAACAGGAACAGACCGGCTCAAACAGTAACAGACTGGCTCAAACCGGCTCAAGCCAGACCAGACCGTCTCAAACTGGCTCAAACCGGACCAGAACATCTCAAACCGGTTTTCACCGGCTCAAACCGTACTCATACGGGTTTTGACCAGATCAAACCAGGCCAGACCGTCTCCAATCGATTTTGACTGGCTCAAACCGGACTCAAACCGGACTAGACCGGCTCAAACCGGTTTTGAACGGCTCAAACCGGACTCAAAAAGGAACAGACCGGCTCAAACCGGAACAGACCAGCTCAAACCGGCTCACACCAGACCAGAACGGCTCAAACCGGCTCAAACCGGACCAAAACATCTCAAACCGGTTTTCACCGGCTAAAACCGTACTCATACGGGTTTTGACCAGATCAAACCAGGCCAGACCGTCTCCAATCGATTTTGACTGGCTCAAACCGGACTCAAACCGGACCAGACCAGCTCAAACCGGTTTTGAACGGCTCAAACCGGACTCAAACAGGAACAGGCCGGCTCAAACAGGAACAGACCAGCTCAAACCGGCTCACACCAGAGCAGAACGGCTCAAACCGGCTCACACCGGACTAGAACATCTCAAACAGGTTTTCACTGGCTCAAACCGGTCTCATACGGGTTTTGACCAGATCAAATCAGGCCGGACCGGCTCAAACCGGTTTTGACCGGCTGAAACCGGACTCAAAACGGCCCAGACCGGTTTCAATCGGTGTTGACAGGCTCAAACCAGACCAGACCGGCTCAAAACGAACCAGACCGGCTGAAACCGGTTTTGACTGGCTCAAACCGGACTAAAACATGACTGGAACGGCTCAAACCGGATCAATCCAGGCCAGACCGGCTCAAACCGGTTTTGTCCAGCTCAAACCGTACT
The DNA here is from genome assembly GCA_023783455.1 of Erythrocebus patas. Taxonomy (NCBI): domain Eukaryota; kingdom Metazoa; phylum Chordata; class Mammalia; order Primates; family Cercopithecidae; genus Erythrocebus; species Erythrocebus patas. Next base: position 39,998 of record JAKFHT010000085.1, on the reverse strand, counting down.
CAAACGGGTTTTGACCAAATCAAACCAGGCCAGAACGGCTCAAACCAATTTTGACCGGCTCAAACTGTACTCAAACCCGACCAGACCGGCTCAAACCGGTTTTTACTGGCTCAAACACTCTCAAACCGGTTTTAACCGTATTTATCTGGACCAGAACAGCTCAAAATGGTTTTGACCTGCTCAAACCAGACTCAAACCAGGCCAGACCGGCTCAAGCCGGATTTGACCGGCTCAAACTGGACACAAACCGGAGCAGACCGGCTCAAACCTGTTTTGACTGGCTCAAAAAGGACTCACACAGGAACAAACAGGCTCAAACCGGATTTGACCGGCTGAAACCGGACTCAAACCGGACTAGACCGGCTCACACCGGTTTTGAATGGCTCAAACTGGACTCAAACAGGAACAGACCGGCTCAAACAGTAACAGACTGGCTCAAACCGGCTCAAGCCAGACCAGACCGGCTCAAACTGGCCAAACCTGACCAGAACACCTCATACCGGTTTTCACCGGCTCAAACCATATTCATACGATTTTTGACCAGATCAAACCAGGCCAGACCATCTCCAATCGATTTTGACTGGCTCAAACCGACCTCAAACCGGACCAGACCGGCTCAAACCTGTTTTGACTACCTCAAAAAGGACTCAAACCGGAACAAACAGGCTCAAACCGGTTTTGACTGGCTGAAACCGGGCTCAAACCGGACTAGACCAGCTCACACCGGTTTTGAATGTCTCAAACTGGACTCAAACAGGAACAGACCGGCTCAAACAGTAACAGACCGGCTCAAACCGGCTCAAGCCAGACCAGACCGTCTCAAACTGGCTCAAACCGGACCAGAACATCTCAAACCGGTTTTCACCGGCTAAAACCGTACTCATACGGGTTTTGACCGGATCAAACCAGGCCAGACCGTCTCCAATCGATTTTGACTGGCTCAAACCGGACTCAAACCAGACCAGACCAGCTCAAACCGGTTTTGAACGGCTCAAACCGGTCTCAAACAGGAACAGACCGGCTCAAACAGGACCAGACCGGCTCAAACCGAAACAGACCGGCTGAAACCGGTTTTGACTGGCTCAAACCTGACTAAAACATGAACAGACCGGCTCAAACATGATCAATCCAGGCCAGACCGGCTCAAACCGGTTTTGACCCGCTCAAACCGGACTCAAACTTGTTTTGACCAAATCAAACCAGGCTAGACTGGCTCAAACCAACTTTGACCGGCTCAAACTGGACTCAAACCCGACCAGACCGGCTCAAACCGGTTTTGACCGGCTCCAACCGGACTCACCGGACCACACCGGCTCAAACCTGTTTTGACTGGCTCAAAAAGGAGTCAAACCCGACCAGACCGGCTCAAACCGGTTTTGACCGGCTCAAACAGACTCAAACCGGTTTTGACCGTATTTATCCGGACCAGACCAGCTCAAAACGGTTTTGACCTGCTCAAACCGGACTCAAACCAGGCCCGACCGGCTCAAACCCCTTTTGACCGGCTCAAACCGGACTCAAACCGGACCAGACCGGCTCAAAACTGTCTTGACTGGCTCAAAAAGGACTCAAACCGGAACAAACAGGCTCAAACCGGTTTTGACCGGCTGAAACCGGACTCAAACCAGACTAGACCGGCTCACACCGGTTTTGAATGGCTCAAACTGGACTCAAACAGGAACAGACCGGCTCAAACAGTATCAGACCGGCTCAAACCGGCTCAAGCCAGACCAGACCGGCTCAAACTGGCTCAAACCGGACCAGAACATCTCAAACCGGTTTTCACCGGCTCAAACCGGTCTCATACGTCTTTTGAACAGATCAAACCAGGCCAGACCGTCTCCCATCGATTTTGACTGGCTCAAACCGGACTCAAACCGGACTAGACCGGCTCAAACCGGTTTTGAACGGCTCAAACCGTTCTCAAACAGGAATAGACCGGCTCAAACAGGAACAGACCAGCTCAAACCGGCTCACACCAGGCCAGAACGGCTCAAACCGGCTCAAACCAGACCAGAACATCTCAAACAAGTTTTCACCGGCTCAAACCGGTCTCATACGGGTTTTGACCAGATCAAACCAGGCCAGACCGGCTCAAACCGGTTTTGACTGGCTGAAACCGGACTCAAACAGGCCCAGACCGGTTTCAATCGGTTTTGACACGCTCAAACCAGACAAGACCGGCTCAAACCGAACCAGACCGGCTGAAACCGGTTTTGACTGGCTCAAACGGGACTAAAACATGACCGGACCGGCTCAAACCGGATCAATCCAGGCCAGACCGACTCAAACCGGTTTTGACCAGCTCAAACCGGACTCAAACGGGTTTTGACCAAATCAAACCAGGCCAGACCAGCTCAAAACAATTTTGACCGGCTCAAACTGGACTCAAACACGACCAGACCGGCTCAAACCGGTTTTGACCGGCTGAAACAGACTCAAACCGGTTTTGACAGCTCAAACCGGTTTTGACCGTATTTATCCGGACCAGCCCAGTTCAAAACGGTTTTGACCTGCTCAAACTGGACTCAAACCAGGCCAGACCGGCTCAAACCGGTTTTGAACGGCTCAAACCGGACTCAAACCGGACCAGACCGGCTCAAACCTGTTTTGACTGGCTCAAAAGGACTCAAACCGAACAAACAGGCTCAAACCGGTTTTGACCGGCTGAAACCGACTCAAACCGGACTAGACCGGCTCACACCGGTTTTGAATGGCTCAAACTGACTCAAACAGGAACAGACCGGCTCAAACAGTAACAGACCGGCTCAAACCGCTCAAGCCAGACCAGACCGGCTCAAACTGGCTCAAACCTGACCAGAACACCTCAAACCGGTTTTCACGGCTCAAACCGTGTTCATACGATTTTGACCAGATCAAACCAGGCCAGACCGCTCCAATCGATTTTGACTGGCTCAAACCGACTCAAACCGGACCAGACTGGCTCAAACCTGTTTTGACTGGCTCAAAAGGACTCAAACAGGAACAAACAGGCTCAAACCGGTTTTGACCAGCTGAAACCGGCTCAAACCGACTAGACCGGCTCACACCGGTTTTGAATGGCTCAAACTGGACTCAAACAGGAACAGACCGGCTCAAACAGGAACAGACCAGCTCAAACCGCTCAAACCAGACCAGACCGGCTCAAACTAGCTCAAACCGGACCAGAATATCTCAAACCGTTTTCACCGGCTCAAACCGGTCTCATACGGTTTTGACCAGATCAAACCAGGCCAGACCGTCTCAATCGATTTTGACTGGCTCAAACCGGACTCAAACAGGACTAGACCGGCTCAAACCGGTTTTGACAGCTCAAACCGGACTCAAACAGGAACAGACCGGCTCAAACAGGAACAGACCAGCTCAAACCGGCTCACACCAGGCCAGAACGGCTCAAACCGGCTCAAACCGGACCAGAACATCTCAAACCGGTTTTCACCGGCTCAAACCGTACTCATACGGGTTTTGACCAGATCAAACCAGGCCAGACCGCTCAAACCGGTTTTGACTGGCTGAAACCGGACTCAAACAGGCCCAGACCGGTTTCAATCGGTTTTGACTGGCTCAAACCGGACTCAAACCAGACCAGACCGGCTCAAACCGAACCAGACCGGCTGAAACCGGTTTTGACTGGCTCAAACCGGACTAAAACATGACCGGACCGGCTCAAACCGGATCAATCCAGGCCAGACCGGCTCAAACCGGTTTTGACCAGCTCAAACGGACTCAAACGGGTTTTGACCAAATCAAACCAGGCCAGACGAGCTCAAAACAATTTTGACCGGCTCAAACTGGACTCAAACCCGACCAGACCGGCTCAAACCAGTTTTGAACTGCTCAAACAGACTCAAACCGGTTTTGACCGTATTTATCCGGACCAGCCCAGTTCAAAACGGTTTTGACCTGCTCAAACTGGACTCAAACCAGGCCAGACCGGCTCAAACCGGTTTTGAACGGCTCAAACCGGACTCAAACCGGACCAGACCGGCTCAAACCTGTTTTGACTGGCTCAAAAAGGACTCAAACCGGAACAAACAGGCTCAAACCGGATTTGACCGGCTGAAACCGACTCAAACCGACTAGACCGGCTCACACCGGTTTTGAATGGCTCAAACTGGACTCAAACAGGAACAGACCGGCTCAAACAGTAACAGACTGGCTCAAACCGGCTCAAGCCAGACCAGACCGGCTCAAACTGGCTCAAACCTGACCAGAACACCTCAAACCGGTTTTCACGGCTCAAACCGTATTCATACGATTTTGACCAGATCAAACCAGGCCAGACCGCTCCAATCGATTTTGACTGGCTCAAACCGGACTCAAACCGGACCAGACTGGCTCAAACCTGTTTTGACTGGCTCAAAAGGACTCAAACAGGAACAAACAGGCTCAAACCGGTTTTGACCGGCTGAAACCGGCTCAAACCGACTAGACCGGCTCACACCGGTTTTGAATGGCTCAAACTGACTCAAACAGGAACAGACCGGCTCAAACAGGAACAGACCAGCTCAAACCAGACCAGACCGCTCAAACTGGCTCAAACCGACCAGAATATCTCAAACCGGTTTTCACCGGCTCAAACCGTCTCATACGGGTTTTGACCAGATCAAACCAGGCCAGACCGCTCCAATCGATTTTGACTGGCTCAAACCGACTCAAACAGGACTAGACCGGCTCAAACCGGTTTTGAACGGCTCAAACCGACTCAAACAGGAACAGACCGGCTCAAACAGGAACAGACCAGCTCAAACCGGCTCACACCAGACCAGAACGGCTCAAACCGGCTCAAACCGACCAGAACATCTCAAACCGGTTTTCACGGCTCAAACCGGTCTCATACGGGTTTTGACCAGATCAAACCAGGCCAGACCGGCTCAAAACGGTTTTGACTGGCTGAAACCGGACTCAAACAGGCCCAGACCGGTTTCAATCGGTTTTGACTGGCTCAAAAGGACTCAAACCAGGCCAGACGGCTCAAACCGAACCAGACCGGCTGAAACCGGTTTTGACTGGCTCAAACCGGACTAACACATGACCGGACCGGCTCAAACCGGATCAATCCAGGCCAGACCGGCTCAAACCGGTTTTGACCAGCTCAAACCGGTTTTGACGGCTCAAACCGGTCTCATACGGTTTTGACCAGCTCAAACCGGCTCAAACCGCTCAAGCCAGACCAGACCGGCTCAAACCAATTTTGACTGGCTCAAACTGGACTCAAACCCGACCAGACCGGCTCAAACCGGTTTTGAACTGCTCAAACAGACTCAAACCGGTTTTGACCGTATTTATCCGGACCAGACCAGCTCAAAACGGTTTTGACCTGCTCAAACCGGACTCAAACCAGGCCAGACCGGCTCAAACCGGTTTTGACGGCTCAAACCGAACCAGACCGGCTCAAACCGAACCAGACCGGCTCAAACCTGTTTTGACTGGCTCAAAAGGACTCAAACCGGTTTTGAATGGCTCAAACCGGCTCAAAACGGTTTTGACCGGCTGAAACCGGACTCAAACGGACTAGACCGGCTCACACCGGTTTTGAATGGCTCAAACTGGACTCAAACAGGAACAGAGCGGCTCAAACAGTAACAGACCAGCTCAAACCGGCTCAAGCCAGACCAGACCGGCTCAAACTGGCTCAAACCGGACCAGAACATCTCAAACCGGTTTTCACCGGCTCAAACCGTACTCATACGGGTTTTGACCAGATCAAACCAGGCCAGACCGTCTCAATCGATTTTGACTGGCTCAAACGGACTCAAACCGGACCAGACCGGCTCAAACCGGTTTTGACGGCTCAAACCGGTTTTGACTGGCTCAAAAGGACTCAAACAGGAACAGACCGGCTCAAAACGGTTTTGACCGGCTCAAACCGGACTCAAACCGGACCAGACCAGCTCAAACCGGTTTTGACTGGCTCAAACTGGACTCAAACAGGACCAGAACATCTCAAACCGGTTTTCACGGCTCAAACCGTACTCATACGGGTTTTGACCAGATCAAACCAGGCCAGACCGGCTCAAACCAATTTTGACCGGCTCAAAACGGTTTTGACTGGCTCAAACCGGCTCAAACCGACTCAAACCGGACTCAAACGGACCAGACCGGCTCAAACCGGTTTTGACCGGCTCAAACGGACTCAAACAGGAACAGACCGGCTCAAACAGGAAGAGACCAGCTCAAACCGGACTCAAACCAGGCCAGACGGCTCAAACCGGCTCAAACAGGACCAGAACATCTCAAACCGGTTTTCACCGGCTCAAACCGGTCTCATACGGTTTTGACCAGATCAAACCAGGCCAGACCGGCTCAAACCGGTTTTGACTGGCTGAAACCGGACTCAAACAGGCCCAGACCGGTTTCAATCGGTTTTGACAGGCTCAAACCAGACCAGACCGGCTCAAACCGAACCAGACCGGCTGAAACCGGTTTTGACTACCTCAAACCGGACTAAAACATGACCGGACCGGCTCAAACCAGATCAATCCAGGCCAGACCGACTCAAACCGGTTTTGACCAGCTCAAACCGGACTCAAACGGGTTTTGACCAAATCAAACCAGGCCAGACCAGCTCAAAACAATTTTGACCGGCTCAAACTGGACTCAAACCCGACCAGACCGGCTCAAACCGGTTTTGACCGGCTCAAACAGACTCAAACCGGTTTTGACCGTATTTATCCGGACCAGCCCAGTTCAAAACGGTTTTGACCTGCTCAAACTGGACTCAAACCAGGCCAGACCGGCTCAAACCGGTTTTGACCGGCTCAAACCGGACTCAAACCTGACCAGACCGGCTCAAACTGGCCAAACCTGACCAGAACACCTCAAACCGGTTTTCACCGGCTCAAACCGTATTCATACGATTTTGACCAGATCAAACCAGGCCAGACCGGCTCAAAACGGTTTTGACCGGCTCAAACCGAACCAGACCGGCTCAAACCGGACCAGACCGGCTCAAACCTGTTTTGACTACCTCAAAAGGACTCAAACCGAACAAACAGGCTCAAACCGGTTTTGACCGGCTGAAACCGGCTCAAACCGCTCAAACCGGCTCACACCGGTTTTGAATGGCTCAAACTGGACTCAAACAGGAACAGACCGGCTCAAACAGTAACAGACCGGCTCAAACCGGCTCAAGCCAGACCAGACCGCTCAAACTGGCTCAAACCGGACCAGAACATCTCAAACCGGTTTTCACCGGCTCAAACCGTACTCATACGGGTTTTGACCAGATCAAACCAGGCCAGACCGTCTCCAATCGATTTTGACTGGCTCAAACCGGACTCAAACCGGACCAGACCAGCTCAAACCGGTTTTGAACGGCTCAAACCGGACTCAAACAGGAACAGACCGGCTCAAACAGGACCAGACCGGCTCAAACCAGACCAGACCGCTCAAACCGGTTTTGACTGGCTCAAACCGGACTCAAACAGGAACAGACCGGCTCAAACCGGATCAATCCAGGCCAGACCGGCTCAAACCGGTTTTGACCAGCTCAAACCGGACTCAAACGGGTTTTGACCAAATCAAACCAGGCCAGACCGGCTCAAACCAATTTTGACCGGCTCAAACTGGACTCAAACCCGACCAGACCGGCTCAAACCGGTTTTCACCGGCTCAAACCGGACTCAAACCGGTTTTGACCAGCTCAAACGGACTCAAACAGGCCCAGACCGGTTTCAATCGGTTTTGACTGGCTCAAACCAGACTCAAACCGGACCAGACCAGCTCAAACCGGTTTTGAACGGCTCAAACCGGACTCAAACAGGAACAGACCGGCTCAAACAGGAAGAGACCAGCTCAAACCGGCTCACACCAGACCAGAACGGCTCAAACCGGCTCAAACCGGACCAGAACATCTCAAACCGGTTTTCACGGCTCAAACCGGTCTCATACGGGTTTTGACCAGATCAAACCAGGCCAGACGGCTCAAACCGGTTTTGAACAGCTCAAACCGGACTCAAACGGGTTTTGACCAAATCAAACCAGGCCAGACCGGCTCAAACCAATTTTGACCGGCTCAAACCGGACTCAAACCTGAACAAACAGGCTCAAACCGGTTTTGACTGGCTCAAACAGACTCAAACCGGTTTTGACCGTATTTATCCGGACCAGACCAGCTCAAAACGGTTTTGACCTGCTCAAACCGGACTCAAACCAGGCCAGACCGGCTCAAACCGGTTTTGACCGGCTCAAACCGGACTCAAACAGGAACAGACTGGCTCAAACCTGTTTTGACTGGCTCAAAAGGACTCAAACCGGCTCAAACAGACTCAAACCGGTTTTGACCGCTCAAACCGGACTCAAACCAGGCCAGACCGCTCAAACCGGTTTTGACTGGCTCAAACGGACTCAAACCAGGCCAGACCGGCTCAAACCGGTTTTGACCGGCTCAAACCGGACTCAAACAGGAACAGACCGGCTCAAACAGGAACAGACCGGCTCAAACCAGCTCAAACCGGCTCAAACCGGCTCACACCAGACCAGAACGGCTCAAACCGCTCAAACCGGACCAGAACATCTCAAACCGGTTTTCACCGGCTCAAACCGGACTCAAACGGTTTTGACCAGATCAAACCAGGCCAGACCGGCTCAAACCGGTTTTGACAGCTCAAACCGGACTCAAACGGGTTTTGACCAAATCAAACCAGGCCAGACCGGCTCAAACCGAACCAGACCGGCTCAAACTGGACTCAAACCGAACAAACAGGCTCAAACCGGTTTTGACTGGCTCAAACGGACTCAAACCGGCTCAAACCGGTTTTGACCGGCTCAAACCGGACTCAAACCGGACTAGACCGGCTCACACCGGTTTTGAATGGCTCAAACTGGACTCAAACAGGAACAAACAGGCTCAAACCGGAACAAACAGGCTCAAACCGGCTCAAACGGACTCAAACCAGACCAGACCGGCTCAAACGAACCAGACCGGCTCAAACTGGCTCAAACCGGACCAGAACATCTCAAACCGGTTTTCACCGGCTCAAACCGTATTCATACGATTTTGACCAGATCAAACCAGGCCAGACCGGCTCAAACCGGTTTTGACGGCTCAAACCGGACTCAAACAGGACCAGACCGGCTCAAACGAACCAGACCGGCTCAAACCGACTCAAACAGGAACAAACAGGCTCAAACCGGTTTTGACAGCTCAAACCGGACTCAAACCGGACTAAAACATGAACAGACCGGCTCAAACCGACCAGAACATCTCAAACGGTTTTGACCAGCTCAAACCGGCTCAAACCGGTTTTGACCGGCTCAAACCTGTTTTGACAGGCTCAAACCGGCTCAAACCGGTTTTGACTGGCTCAAACCGGACTCAAACCGGTTTTCACCGGCTCAAACCGGTTTTGACTGGCTCAAAAGGACTCAAACCGGACAGACCGGCTCAAACGGACTCAAACCAGACTCAAACCAGGCCAGACCGGCTCAAACCGGTTTTGACTGGCTCAAACCGGACTAAAACATGACCGGACCGGCTCAAACCGGATCAATCCAGGCCAGACCGGCTCAAACCGGTTTTGACCAGCTCAAACCGGACTCAAACGGTTTTGACCAAATCAAACCAGGCCAGACCGGCTCAAACCGGTTTTGACGGCTCAAACTGGACTCAAACCGACCAGAACATCTCAAACCGGTTTTGACGGCTCAAACCGGCTCAAACGGACTCAAACCGGTTTTGACCGCTCAAACCGGACTCAAACCAGGCCAGACCGGCTCAAACCGGTTTTGACCGGCTCAAACAGTAACAGACCAGCTCAAACCGGCTCAAGCCAGACCAGACCGCTCAAACCGGTTTTGACGGCTCAAACCGGACTCAAACAGGAACAGACCGGCTCAAACCGGCTCAAACGGACCAGAACATCTCAAACCGGTTTTCACGGCTCAAACCGACCAGACCGGCTCAAAACGGTTTTGACCGGCTCAAACCGGCTCAAACCGGACCAGACCGGCTCAAACCGGCTCAAACCGGACCAGACCAGCTCAAAACGGTTTTGACCTGCTCAAACCGGTTTTGACGGCTCAAACCGGATCAATCCAGGCCAGACCGACTCAAACCGGTTTTGACCAGCTCAAACCGGACTCAAACGGGTTTTGACCAAATCAAACCAGGCCAGACAAGCTCAAAACAATTTTGACCGGCTCAAACTGGACTCAAACCCGACCAGACCGGCTCAAACCGGTTTTGACCGGCTCAAACAGACTCAAACCGGTTTTGACCGTATTTATCTGGACCAGCCCAGTTCAAAACGGTTTTGACCTGCTCAAACTGGACTCAAACCAGGCCAGACCGGCTCAAACCGGACTCAAACCGGACCAGACCGGCTCAAACCTGTTTTGACTGGCTCAAAAAGGACTCAAACCGGAACAAACAGGCTCAAACCGTATTTGACCGGCTGAAACCGGACTCAAACCGGACTAGACCGGCTCACACCGGTTTTGAATGGCTCAAACTGGACTCAAACAGGAACAGACCGGCTCAAACAGTAACAGACTGGCTCAAACCGGCTCAAGCAAGACCAGACCGGCTCAAACTGGCTCAAACCTGACCAGAACACCTCAAACCGGTTTTCACCGGCTCAAACCGTATTCATACGATTTTTGACTAGATCAAACCAGGCCAGACCGTCTCCAATCGATTTTCACTGGCTCAAACCGGACTCAAACCGGACCAGACTGGCTCAAACCTGTTTTCACTGGCTCAAACAGGAACAGACCAGCTCAAACCGACTCAAACAGGAACAGACCGGCTCAAAACGGTTTTGACCGGCTCAAACCGACTCAAACAGGAACAAACAGGCTCAAACCGGTTTTGACAGCTCAAACCGGACTCAAACCGGACTAAAACATGAACAGACCGGCTCAAACGGACCAGAACATCTCAAACGGTTTTGACCAGCTCAAACCGGCTCAAACCGGTTTTGACCAGCTCAAACCGGACCAGACTGGCTCAAACCGGCTCAAACCGGTTTTGACTGGCTCAAACCGGACTCAAACCGGTTTTCACCGGCTCAAACCGGTTTTGACGGCTCAAACCGGCTCAAACGAACCAGACCGGCTCAAACGGACTCAAACCAGACTCAAACCAGGCCAGACCGGCTCAAACCGGTTTTGACTGGCTCAAACCTGACTAAAACATGACCGGACCGGCTCAAACCGGATCAATCCAGGCCAGACCGGCTCAAACCGGTTTTGACCAGCTCAAACCGGACTCAAACGGTTTTGACCAAATCAAACCAGGCCAGACCGGCTCAAACCAATTTTGACCGGCTCAAACTGGACTCAAACCGACCAGAACATCTCAAACCGGTTTTGACCAGCTCAAACCGTACTCATACGGGTTTTGACCAGATCAAACCAGGCCAGACCGTCTCAATCGATTTTGACTGGCTCAAACCGGACTCAAACCGGACTAGACCGGCTCAAACCGGTTTTGAACGGCTCAAACCGGACTCAAACAGGAACAGACCGGCTCAAACAGGAACAGACCGGCTCAAACCGGCTCAAACGGACCAGACCGGCTCAAACCGGCTCAAACCGGACCAGACCAGCTCAAAACGGTTTTGACCTGCTCAAACCGGTTTTGACGGCTCAAACCGGATCAATCCAGGCCAGACCGACTCAAACCGGTTTTGACCAGCTCAAACCGGACTCAAACCGGACTCAAACGGGTTTTGACCAAATCAAACCAGGCCAGACCGGCTCAAACCAATTTTGACCGGCTCAAACTGGACTCAAACCCGACCAGACCGGCTCAAACCGGTTTTACTGGCTCAAACACTCTCAAACCGGTTTTAACCGTATTTATCTGGACCAGAACAGCTCAAAATGGTTTTGACCTGCTCAAACCAGACTCAAACCAGGCCAGACCGGCTCAAACCGGTTTTGACTGGCTCAAACTGGACTCAAACCGGACCAGACCGGCTCAAACCTGTTTTGAATGGCTCAAAAATGACTCAAACCGGAACAAACAGGCTCAAACCGGTTTTGACCGGCTGAAACCGGGCTGAAACCGGACTAGACCTGCTCTCACCAGTTTTGAATGGCTCAAACTGGACTCAAACAGGAACAGACCGGCTCAAACAGTAACAGACTGGCTCAAAGCGGCTCAAGCCAGACCAGACCGGCTCAAACTGGCTCAAACCTGACCAGAACACCTCAAACCGGTTTTCACCATCTCAAACCGTATTCATACAATTTTTGACCAGATCAAACCAGGCCAGACCATCTCCAATCGATTTTGACTGGCTCAAACCAACCTCAAACCGGACCAGACCGGCTCAAACCTGTTTTGACTACCTCAAAAAGGACTCAAACCGGAACAAACAGGCTCAAACCGGTTTTGACCGGCTGAAACTGGGCTCAAACCGGACTAGACCGGCTCACACCGGTTTTGAATGGCTTAAACTGGACTCAAACAGGCACAGACCGGCTCAAACAGTAACAGACCAGCTCAAACCGCTCAAGCCAGACCAGACCGGCTCAAACTGGCTCAAACCGGACCAGAACATCTCAAACCGGTTTTCACCGGCTCAAACCGTACTCATACGGGTTTTGACCGGATCAAACCAGGCCAGACCGTCTCCAATCGATTTTGACTGGCTCAAACCGGACTCAAACCAGACCAGACCAGCTCAAACCGGTTTTGAACGGCTCAAACCGGTCTCAAACAGGAACAGACCGGCTCAAACAGGACCAGACCGGCTCAAACCGAAACAGACCGGCTGAAACCGGTTTTGACTGGCTCAAACCTGACTAAAACATGAACAGACCGGCTCAAACATGATCAATCCAGGCCAGACCGGCTCAAACCGGTTTTGACCCGCTCAAACCGGACTCAAACTTGTTTTGACCAAATCAAACCAGGCTAGACTGGCTCAAACCAATTTTGACCGGCTCAAACTGGACTCAAACCCGACCAGACCGGCTCAAACCGGTTTTGACCGGCTCAAACCGGACTCAAACCGGACCAGACCGGCTCAAACCTGTTTTGACTGGCTCAAAAAGGACTCAAACCCGACCAGACCGGCTCAAACCGGTTTTGACCGGCTCAAACAGACTCAAACCGGTTTTGACCGTATTTATCCGGACCAGACCAGCTCAAAACGGTTTTGACCTGCTCAAACCGGACTCAAACCAGGCCAGACCGGCTCAAACCCCTTTTGACCGGCTCAAACCGGACTCAAACCGGACCAGACCGGCTCAAACCTGTTTTGACTGGCTCAAAAAGGACTCAAACCGGAACAAACAGGCTCAAACCGGTTTTGACCGGCTGAAACCGGACTCAAACCAGACTAGACCGGCTCACACCGGTTTTGAATGGCTCAAACTGGACTCAAACAGGAACAGACCGGCTCAAACAGTAACAGACTGGCTCAAACCGGCTCAAGCCAGACCAGACCGGCTCAAACTGGCTCAAACCGGACCAGAACATCTCAAACCGGTTTTCACCGGCTCAAACCGGTCTCATACGGGTTTTGACCAGATCAAACCAGGCCAGACCGTCTCCAATCGATTTTGACTGGCTCAAACCGGACTCAAACCGGACTAGACCGGCTCAAACCGGTTTTGAACGGCTCAAACCGACTCAAACAGGACTAGACCGGCTCAAACAGGAACAGACCAGCTCAAACCGGCTCACACCAGGCCAGAACGGCTCAAACCGGCTCAAACCAGACCAGAACATCTCAAACCGGTTTTCACCGGCTCAAACCGGTCTCATACGGGTTTTGACCAGATCAAACCAGGCCAGACCGGCTCAAACCGGTTTTGACTGGCTGAAACCGGACTCAAACAGGCCCAGACCGGTTTCAATCGGTTTTGACACGCTCAAACCAGACAAGACCGGCTCAAACCGAACCAGACCGGCTGAAACCGGTTTTGACTGGCTCAAACGGGACTAAAACATGACCGGACCGGCTCAAACCGGATCAATCCAGGCCAGACCGACTCAAACCGGTTTTGACCAGCTCAAACCGGACTCAAACGGGTTTTGACCAAATCAAACCAGGCCAGACCAGCTCAAAACAATTTTGACCGGCTCAAACTGGACTCAAACACGACCAGACCGGCTCAAACCGGTTTTGACCGGCTGAAACAGACTCAAACCGGTTTTGACCGTATTTATCCGGACCAGCCCAGTTCAAAACGGTTTTGACCTGCTCAAACTGGACTCAAACCAGGCCAGACCGGCTCAAACCGGTTTTGAACGGCTCAAACCGGACTCAAACCAGACCAGACCGGCTCAAACCTGTTTTGACTGGCTCAAAAAGGACTCAAACCGGAACAAACAGGCTCAAACCGGATTTGACCAGATGAAACCGGACTCAAACCGGACTAGACCGGCTCACACCGGTTTTGAATGGCTCAAACTGGACTCAAACAGGAACAGACCGGCTCAAACAGTAACAGACTGGCTCAAACCGGCTCAAGCCAGACCAGACCGGCTCAAACTGGCTCAAACCTGACCAGAACACCTCAAACCGGTTTTCACCGGCTCAAACCGTGTTCATACGATTTTGACCAGATCAAACCAGGCCAGTCCGTCTCCAATCGATTTTGACTGGCTCAAACCGGACTCAAACCGGACCAGACTGGCTCAAACCTGTTTTGACTGGCTCAAAAAGGACTCAAACAGGAACAAACAGGCTCAAACCGGTTTTGACCAGCTGAAACCGGGCTCAAACCGGACTAGACCGGCTCACACCGGTTTTGAATGGCTCAAACTGGACTCAAACGGGAACAGACCGGCTCAAACAGGAACAGACCAGCTCAAACCGGCTCAAGCCAGACCAGACCGGCTCAAACTAGCTCAAACCGGACCAGAATATCTCAAACCGTTTTTCACCGGCTCAAACCGTACTCATACGGGTTTTGACCAGATCAAACCAGGCCAGACCGTCTCCAATCGATGTTGACTGGCTCAAACCGGACTCAAACAGGACTAGACCGGCTCAAACCGGTTTTGAACGGCTCAAACCGGACTCAAACAGGAACAGACCGGCTCAAACAGGAACAGACCAGCTCAAACCGGCTCACACCGGGCCAGAACGGCTCAAACCGGCTCAAACCGGACCAGAACATCTCAAACCGGTTTTCACCGGCTCAAACCGGTCTCATACGGGTTTTGACCAGATCAAACCAGGCCAGAATGGCTCAAACCGGTTTTGACTGGCTGAAACCGGACTCAAACAGGCCCAGACCGGTTTCAATCGGTTTTGACAGGCTCAAACCAGACCAGACCGGCTCAAACCGAACCAGACCGGCTGTAACCGGTTTTGACTGGCTCAAACCGGACTAACACATGACCGGACCGGCTCAAACCGGATCAATCCAGGCCAGACCGGCTCAAACCGGTTTTGACCAGCTCAAACCGGACTCAAACGGGTTTTGACCAAATCAAACCAGGCCAGACGAGCTCAAAACAATTTTGACCGGCTCAAACTGGACTCAAACCCGACCAGACCTGCTCAAACCAGTTTTGAACTGCTCAAACAGACTCAAACCGGTTTTGACCGTATTTATCCGGACCAGACCAGCTCAAAACGGTTTTGACCTGCTCAAACCGGACTCAAACCAGGCCAGACCGGCTCAAACCGGTTTTGACCGGCTCAAACCGGACTCAAACCGGACCAGACCGGCTCAAACCTGTTTTGACTGGCTCAAAAAGGACTCAAACCTGAACAAACAGGCTCAAACCGGTTTTGACCGGCTGAAACCAGACTCAAACCGGACTAGACCGGCTCACACCGGTTTTGAATGGCTCAAACTGGACTCAAACAGGAACAGACCGGCTCAAACAGTAACAGACTGGCTCAAACCGGCTCAAGCCAGACCAGACCGGCTCAAACTGGCTCAAACCGGACCAGAACATCTCAAACCGGTTTTCACCGGCTCAAACCGTACTCATACGGGTTTTGACCAGATCAAACCAGGCCAGACCGTCTCCAATCGATTTTGACTGGCTCAAACCGGACTCAAACCGGACCAGACCGGCTCAAACCTGTTTTGACTGGCTCAAAAAGGACTCAAACCGGAACAAACAGGCTCAAACCGGTTTTGACCGGCTGAAACCGGACTCAAACCGGACTAGACCGGCTCACACCGGTTTTGAATGGCTCAAACTGGACTCAAACAGGACCAGAACATCTCAAACCGGTTTTCACCGGCTCAAACCGTACTCATACGGGTTTTGACCAGATCAAACCAGGCCAGACCGTCTCCAATCGATTTTGACTGGCTCAAACCAGACTCAAACCGGACTAGACCGGCTCAAACCGGTTTTGACCAGCTGAAACCGGCTCAAACCGGACTCAAACAGGAACAGACTGGCTCAAACAGGAAGAGACCAGCTCAAACCGGCTCACACCAGACCAGAACGGCTCAAACCGGCTCAAACCGACCAGAACATCTCAAACCGGTTTTGACCGGCTCAAACAGTAACAGACTGGCTCAAACCGGATTTGACCAGATGAAACCGGACTCAAACCGGACTAGACCGGCTCACACCGGTTTTGAATGGCTCAAACTGGACTCAAACAGGAACAGACCGGCTCAAACAGTAACAGACTGGCTCAAACCGGCTCAAGCCAGACCAGACCGGCTCAAACTGGCTCAAACCTGACCAGAACACCTCAAACCGGTTTTCACCGGCTCAAACCGTGTTCATACGATTTTGACCAGATCAAACCAGGCCAGTCCGTCTCCAATCGATTTTGACTGGCTCAAACCGGACTCAAACCGGACCAGACTGGCTCAAACCTGTTTTGACTGGCTCAAAAAGGACTCAAACAGGAACAAACAGGCTCAAACCGGTTTTGACCAGCTGAAACCGGGCTCAAACCGGACTAGACCGGCTCACACCGGTTTTGAATGGCTCAAACTGGACTCAAACGGGAACAGACCGGCTCAAACAGGAACAGACCAGCTCAAACCGGCTCAAGCCAGACCAGACCGGCTCAAACTAGCTCAAACCGGACCAGAATATCTCAAACCGTTTTTCACCGGCTCAAACCGTACTCATACGGGTTTTGACCAGATCAAACCAGGCCAGACCGTCTCCAATCGATGTTGACTGGCTCAAACCGGACTCAAACAGGACTAGACCGGCTCAAACCGGTTTTGAACGGCTCAAACCGGACTCAAACAGGAACAGACCGGCTCAAACAGGAACAGACCAGCTCAAACCGGCTCACACCGGGCCAGAACGGCTCAAACCGGCTCAAACCGGACCAGAACATCTCAAACCGGTTTTCACCGGCTCAAACCGGTCTCATACGGGTTTTGACCAGATCAAACCAGGCCAGAATGGCTCAAACCGGTTTTGACTGGCTGAAACCGGACTCAAACAGGCCCAGACCGGTTTCAATCGGTTTTGACAGGCTCAAACCAGACCAGACCGGCTCAAACCGAACCAGACCGGCTGTAACCGGTTTTGACTGGCTCAAACCGGACTAACACATGACCGGACCGGCTCAAACCGGATCAATCCAGGCCAGACCGGCTCAAACCGGTTTTGACCAGCTCAAACCGGACTCAAACGGGTTTTGACCAAATCAAACCAGGCCAGACGAGCTCAAAACAATTTTGACCGGCTCAAACTGGACTCAAACCCGACCAGACCTGCTCAAACCAGTTTTGAACTGCTCAAACAGACTCAAACCGGTTTTGACCGTATTTATCCGGACCAGACCAGCTCAAAACGGTTTTGACCTGCTCAAACCGGACTCAAACCAGGCCAGACCGGATCAAACCCCTTTTGACCGGCTCAAATCGGACTCAAACCGGACCAGACCGGCTCAAACCTGTTTTGACTGGCTCAAAAAGGACTCAAACCTGAACAAACAGGCTCAAACCGGTTTTGACCGGCTGAAACCAGACTCAAACCGGACTAGACCGGCTCACACCGGTTTTGAACATCTCAAAGCGGACTCAAACAGGAACAGACCAGCTCAAACCGGCTCACACCAGACCAGAACGTGTCAAACCGGCTCAAACCGGACCAGAACATCTCAAACCGGTTTTCACCGGCTCAAACCGTACTCATACGGGTTTTGACCACATCAAACCAGGCCAGACCCTCTCCAATCGATTTTGACTGGCTCAAACCGGACTCAAACCAGACCAGACCGGCTGAAACCGGTTTTGAACGTCTCAAAGCGGACTCAAACAGTAACAGAACGGCTCAAACAGGAACACACCGGATCAAACCGGCTCAAGCCAGACCAGACCAGCTCAAACCGGCTCAAACCGGACCAGAACATCTCAAGCCGGTTTTCACGGGCTCAAACCGCTCAAACCGGACTCAAACCGGTTTTGACGGCTCAAACTGGACTCAAACCAGGCCAGACCGGCTCAAACCAATTTTGACCGGCTCAAACCGGACTCAAACCAGACCAGACCGCTCAAACCGGTTTTGACGGCTCAAACCGGCTCAAACCGGACCAGACTGGCTCAAACCGGACTCAAACCGGACCAGAACGGCTCAAACCAGTTTTGACCGGCTCAAACCAGAGGCAAACGGGTTTGACCAGATCAAACCAGGCCAGACTGGCTCAAACCCATTTTGACCGGCTCAAACCGGACTCAAACCGGACCAGACTATCTCAAACCGGCTCAAACCGGACCAGAACATCTCAAACCGGTTTTCAACGGCTCAAACCGTACTCATACGGGTTTTGACCAGATCAAACCAGGCCAGACCGGCTCAAACCGGACTCAAACAGGCCCAGACCGGTTCCAACCAGGTTGACAGGCTCCAACCGGACCAGACCAGCTCAAACCGAACCAGACCAGCTGAAACCGGTTTTGAGTGGCTCAAACCGGACTAAAACCAGACCGGACCGGCTCAAACCAGTTTTGACCGGCTCAAACCGGCTCAAACCGCTCAAACCGGTTTTGACGGCTCAAACCGGACCAGACCGGCTCAAAACGGTTTTGACCTGCTCAAACCGGACTCAAACGGACCAGACCGGCTCAAACCGGTTTTGACCGGCTCAAACCGACTCAAACAGGAACAGACCGGCTCAAACCGGATCAATCCAGGCCAGACCGGCTCAAACCGGTTTTGACCGCTCAAACCGGACCAGACTGGCTCAAACCGGTTTTGACCAGCTCAAACCGGACCAGACCAGCTCAAACCAGACCAGACCGGCTCAAACCAGCTCAAACCGGACCAGACCAGCTCAAACCGGTTTTGACGGCTCAAACCGACTAGACCGGCTCAAACCGACTCAAACCGGTTTTGACCGCTCAAACCGGACTCAAACGGGTTTTGACCAGATCAAACCAGGCCAGACCGGCTCAAACCAATTTTGACCGGCTCAAATCGGACTCAAACCGGACCAGACCGGCTCAAACCTGTTTTGACTGGCTCAAAAGGACTCAAACCTGAACAAACAGGCTCAAACCGGTTTTGACCGGCTGAAACCGGACTCAAACGGACTAGACCGGCTCAAACCGGTTTTGACCAGCTCAAACCGGACTCAAACAGGAACAGACCAGCTCAAACCGGCTCACACCAGACCAGAACGTGTCAAACCGGCTCAAACCGGACCAGAACATCTCAAACCGGTTTTCACCGGCTCAAACCGTACTCATACGGGTTTTGACCACATCAAACCAGGCCAGACCCTCTCCAATCGATTTTGACTGGCTCAAACCGGACTCAAACCAGACCAGACCGGCTGAAACCGGTTTTGAACGTCTCAAAGCGGACAGACCGGCTCAAACCAGCTCAAACCAGACCAGAACGGCTCAAACAGGAACACACCGGATCAAACCGGCTCAAGCCAGACCAGACCAGCTCAAACCGGCTCAAACCGGACCAGAACATCTCAAGCCGGTTTTCACGGGCTCAAACCGTACTCATACGGGTTTTGACTGGATCAAACCAGGCCAGACCGTCTGAAACCGATTTTGACCGGCTCAAACCGCACTCAAACCGGACCAGACCGTCTAAAACTGGTTTTGACGGCTCAAACCGGCTCAAACCAGACCAGACTGGCTCAAACCGGACTCAAACCGGACCAGAACGGCTCAAACCAGTTTTGACCGGCTCAAACCAGAGGCAAACGGGTTTGACCAGATCAAACCAGGCCAGACTGGCTCAAACCCATTTTGACTGGCTCAAACCGGACTCAAACCGGACCAGACTATCTCAAACCGGCTCAAACCGGACCAGAACATCTCAAACCGGTTTTCAACGGCTCAAACCGGACTCATATGGCTTTTCACCAGATCAAACCAGGCCAGACCGGCTCAAACCGGACTCAAACAGGCCCAGACCGGTTCCAACCAGGTTGACAGGCTCCAACCGGACCAGACCAGCTCAAACCGAACCAGACCAGCTGAAACCGGTTTTGAGTGGCTCAAACCGGACTAAAACCAGACCGGACCGGCTCAAACCAGTTTTGACCGGCTCAAACCGACTCAAACCCGTTTTGACCGTATTTAACTGGACCAGACCGGCTCAAAACGGTTTTGACCTGCTCAAACCGGACTCAAACCGGACCAGATCGGCTCAAACCGGTTTTGACCGACTCAAATCTAATCAAACTGGAGCAGACCAGCTCAAACGGGATCAATCCGCAGCAGACCGGCTCAAACCGGTTTTGACCGGGTCAAACCGGACGAGACGGGCTCAAACCGGTTTTGACCAGCTGAAACCCGACCAGACCATCTCTAACCAGACCAGACCGGCTCAAACCAGCTCAAACCGGACCAGACCAGCTCAAACAGGTTTTGAACGGTTCAAACTGATCCGGACCGACTCAAACCGGTTTTGACCGGCTCATACCGGACTCAAACGGGTTTTGACCAGATCAAACCAGGCCAGACTGGCTCAAACGGATTTTGACCGGCTCAAACCGGACTCAAACCGTACCAGACCGGCTCAAACCTGTTTTGACTGGCTCAAACCCGACTCAAACCGGACCAGACCGGCTCAAACCGGTTTTGACCGGCTCAAACCAGACCAGAACGGCTGAAACCGGATCAAACGCGACCAGACTGGCTCAAACCGGTTTTGACTAGCTCAAACCGGCTCAAACCGGTTTTGACCGGCTGAAACCGGCTCAAACCAGACCAGACTGGCTCAAACCGGTTTTGACTGGCTCAAAAGGACTCAAACCGGACCAGATCGGCTCAAACCGGTTGTGACCGGCTCAAATCTAATCAAACCAGACCAGACCAGCTCAAACCTGATCAAACAGCAGCAGACCGGCTCAAACCGGTTTTGTCCCGCTCAAACCGGACGAGACGGGCTCCAACCGGTTTTGACCTGCTCAAACCCGACCAGACCGGCTCTAACCCGACCAGACCGGCTCAAACCAGCTAAAACCTGACCTGACTGGCTCAAACCGGTTTTAAACGTTCAAACCGAACCAGACCGACTCAAACCGGTTTTGACAGGCTGAAACCGGACTCAAACCGGACCAGACCGGCCCAAACCTGTTTTGACTGGCTCAAGATGACTCAAACCAGACTAGACCGGCTCAAACCGGTTTTGAACGGCTCAAACTGGACTCAAACAGGAACAGACCGGCTGAAAGATTAACAGACCGGCTCAAACCGGTTTTGACTGGCTCAAACCCGACCAGACCTGCTCAAACAGGTCTCAAACCCGACCAGACCGGCTCAAACCTGTTTTGACTGGCTCAAAAAGGACGCACACCGGAACAGACAGGCTCAAACCGGTTTTGACCGGCTCAAACAGACTCAAACCGGGTTTGACCGTATTTATCCGGACCAGATCAGCTCAAAACGGTTTTGACCTGCTCAAACTGGACTCAAACCAGGCCAGACCGGCTCAAACCGGTTTTGACCGGATCAAACCGGACTCAAACCCTACCAGACCGGCTCAAACCTGTTTTGACTGGCTCAAAAGGACTCAAACCCGACCAGACCGGCTCAAACAAGTTTGGACCGGCTCAAACAGAATAAAACCGGTTTTGACCGTATTCATCCGGACCAGACCTGCTCAAAACGGTTTTGACCTGCTCAAACCAGACTCAAACCAGGCCAGACCGGCTCAAACCTGTTTTGACCGGCTCAAACCAGACTCAAACCGGACCAGACCGGCTCAAACCTGTTTTGACTGGCTCAAAAGGACTCAAACCGAACAAACAGGCTCAAACCGGTTTTGACCGGCTGAAACCGACTCAAACCGGACCAGACCAGCTCAAACCGGTTTTGAATGGCTCAAACTGGACTCAAACAGGAACAGACTGGCTCAAACAGTAACAGACTGGCTCAAACCGGCTCAAGCCAGACCAGACCGGCTCAAACTGGCTCAAACCGGACCAGACCAGCTCAAACCGACTCAAACCGGTTTTCACCGGCTCAAACCTGTCTCATACGGGTTTTGACCAGATGAAACCAGGCCAGACCGGCTCAAACCGGTTTTGACTGGCTGAGACCGGACTCCAACCGGCCCACACCGATTTCAATCGGTTTTGACAGGCTCAAACCGTACCAGACCGGCTCAAACTGAACCAGACCGGCTGAAACCGGTTTTGACTGGCTCAAACCGGACTAAAACATGACCGGACCGGCTCAAACCGGATCAATCCAGGCCAGACCGGCTCAAACCGGTTTTGACCAGCTCAAACCGGACTCAAAGGGGTTTTGACCAGATCAAACCAGGCCAGACCGGCTCAAACCAATTTTGAGTGGCTCAAACTGGACTCAAACCCGACCAGAAAGCCTCAAACCGGTTTTCACCGGCTCAAACAGACTCAAACCGGTTTTGACTGTATTTATCCGGACCAGACCAGCTCAAAACGGTTTTGACCTGCTCAAACTGGACTCAAACCAGGCCAGACCGGCTCAAACCGGTTTTGACCGGCTCAAACCAGACTCAAACCGGACCAGACCGGCTCAAACCTGTTTTGACAGGCTCAAAAAGGACTCAAACAGGAACAAACAGGCTCAAACCGGATTTGACCGGCTGAAACCGGACTCAAACCGGGCTAGACCGGCTCACAACGGTTTTGAATGGCTCAAACTGGACTCAAACAGGAACAGACCGGCTCAAACAGTAACAGACTGGCTCAAACCGGCTCAAGCCAGACCAGACCGGCTCAAACTGGCCAAACCTGACCAGAACACCTCAAACCGGTTTTCACCGGCTCAAACCGTATTCATACGATTTTTGACCAGATCAAACCAGGCCAGACCGGCTCAAACCGGTTTTGACTGGCTCAAACCGGACTCAAACCGACCAGACCGGCTCAAACCTGTTTTGACTGGCTCAAAAAGGACTCAAACAGGAACAAACAGGCTCAAACCGGTTTTGACCGGCTGAAACCGGACTCAAACCGGACTAGACCGCTCACACCGGTTTTGAATGGCTCAAACTGACTCAAACAGGAACAGACCGGCTCAAACAGTAACAGACCGGCTCAAAACGGTTTTGACCGGCTCAAACTGGCTCAAACCAGACCAGACCGTCTCAAACTGGCTCAAACCACCAGAACATCTCAAACCGGTTTTCACCGGCTCAAACCGTACTCATACGGGTTTTGACCAGATCAAACCAGGCCAGACCGTCTCCAATCGATTTTGACTGGCTCAAACCGGACTCAAACCGGACTAGACCGGCTCAAACCGGTTTTGAACGGCTCAAACCGGACTCAAAAAGGAACAGACCGGCTCAAACCGGAACAGACCAGCTCAAACCGGCTCACACCAGACCAGAACGGCTCAAACCGGCTCAAACCGGACCAGAACATCTCAAACCGGTTTTCACCGGCTCAAACCGTACTCATACGGGTTTTGACCAGATCAAACCAGGCCAGACCATCTCCAATCGATTTTGACTGGCTCAAACCGGACTCAAACCGGACTAGACCGGCTCAAACCGGTTTTGAATGGCTCAAACTGGACTCAAACAGGAACAGACCGGCTCAAACCGGAACAGACCAGCTCAAACCGGCTCACACCAGACCAGAACGGCTCAAACCGGCTCAAACCGGACCAAAACATCTCAAACCGGTTTTCACCGGCTAAAACCGTACTCATACGGGTTTTGACCAGATCAAACCAGGCCAGACCGTCTCCAATCGATTTTGACTGGCTCAAACCGGACTCAAACCGGACCAGACCAGCTCAAACCGGTTTTGAACGGCTCAAACCGGACTCAAACAGGAACAGGCCGGCTCAAACAGGAACAGACCAGCTCAAACCGGCTCACACCAGAGCAGAACGGCTCAAACCGGCTCACACCGGACTAGAACATCTCAAACAGGTTTTCACTGGCTCAAACCGGTCTCATACGGGTTTTGACCAGATCAAACCAGGCCAGACCGGCTCAAACCGGTTTTGACTGGCTGAAACTGGACTCAAACCGGACTCAAACGGCCCAGACCGGTTTCAATCGGTGTTGACAGGCTCAAACCAGACCAGACCGGCTCAAAACGAACCAGACCGGCTGAAACCGGTTTTGACTGGCTCAAACCGGACTAAAACATGACCGGACCGGCTCAAACCGGATCAATCCAGGCCAGACCGGCTCAAACCGGTTTTGTCCAGCTCAAACCGTACTCAAACGGGTTTTGACCAAATCAAACCAGGCCAGAACGGCTCAAACCAATTTTGACCGGCTCAAACTGTACTCAAACCCGACCAGACCGGCTCAAACCGGTTTTTACTGGCTCAAACACTCTCAAACCGGTTTTAACCGTATTTATCTGGACCAGAACAGCTCAAAATGGTTTTGACCTGCTCAAACCAGACTCAAACCAGGCCAGACCGGCTCAAGCCGGATTTGACCGGCTCAAACTGGACACAAACCGGAGCAGACCGGCTCAAACCTGTTTTGACTGGCTCAAAAAGGACTCACACAGGAACAAACAGGCTCAAACCGGTTTTGACCGGCTGAAACCGGACTCAAACCGGACTAGACCGGCTCACACCGGTTTTGAATGGCTCAAACTGGACTCAAACAGGAACAGACCGGCTCAAACAGTAACAGACTGGCTCAAACCGGCTCAAGCCAGACCAGACCGGCTCAAACTGGCTCAAACCTGACCAGAACATCTCAAACCGGTTTTCACCGGCTCAAACCGTACTCATACGGGTTTTGACCAGATCAAACCAGGCCAGACCGTCTCCAATCGATTTTGACTGGCTCAAACCGACCTCAAACCGGACCAGACCGGCTCAAACCTGTTTTGACTACCTCAAAAAGGACTCAAACCGGAACAAACAGGCTCAAACCGGTTTTGACTGGCTGAAACCGGGCTCAAACCGGACTAGACCAGCTCACACCGGTTTTGAATGTCTCAAACTGGACTCAAACAGGAACAGACCGGCTCAAACAGTAACAGACCGGCTCAAACCGGCTCAAGCCAGACCAGACCGTCTCAAACTGGCTCAAACCGGACCAGAACATCTCAAACCGGTTTTCACCGGCTAAAACCGTACTCATACGGGTTTTGACCAGATCAAACCAGGCCAGACCGTCTCCAATCGATTTTGACTGGCTCAAACCGGACTCAAACCGGACTAGACCGGCTCAAACCGGTTTTGAACGGCTCAAACCGGACTCAAACAGGAACAGACCGGCTCAAACAGGAACAGACCAGCTCAAACCGGCTCAAACCAGACCAGACCAGCTCAAACCGGCTCAAACCGGACCAGAACATCTCAAACCGGTTTTCACCGGCTCAAACCGTACTCATACGGGTTTTGACCAGATCAAACCAGGCCAGACCGTCTCAATCGATTTTGACTGGCTCAAACGGACTCAAACCGGACCAGACCAGCTCAAACCGGTTTTGACCAGCTCAAACCGGACTCAAACAGGAACAGACCGGCTCAAACAGGAACAGACCAGCTCAAACCGGCTCAAACCAGACCAGACCAGCTCAAACCGGCTCAAACCGGCTCAAACGGACCAGAACATCTCAAACCGGTTTTCACTGGCTCAAACCGGTCTCATACGGGTTTTGACCAGATCAAACCAGGCCAGACCGGCTCAAACCGGTTTTGACCGGCTGAAACCGGTTTTGACTGGCTCAAAAGGACTCAAACAGGCCCAGACCGGTTTCAATCGGTTTTGACAGGCTCAAACCAGACCAGACCGGCTCAAACCGAACCAGACCGGCTGAAACCGGTTTTGACTGGCTCAAACCGGACTCAAACCGGACTAACACATGACCGGACCGGCTCAAACCGGATCAATCCAGGCCAGACCGGCTCAAACCGGTTTTGACCAGCTCAAACCGGACTCAAACGGGTTTTGACCAAATCAAACCAGGCCAGACCGGCTCAAACCAATTTTGACCGGCTCAAACTGGACTCAAACCCGACCAGACCGGCTCAAACCGGTTTTGACTGGCTCAAACAGACTCAAACCGGTTTTGACCGTATTTATCCGGACCAGACCAGCTCAAAACGGTTTTGACCTGCTCAAACCAGACTCAAACCAGGCCAGACCGGCTCAAACCGGTTTTGACCGGCTCAAACTGGACACAAACCGGAGCAGACCGGCTCAAACCTGTTTTGACTGGCTCAAAAAGGACTCACACAGGAACAAACAGGCTCAAACCGGTTTTGACCGGCTGAAACCGGACTCAAACCGGACTAGACCGGCTCACACCGGTTTTGAATGGCTCAAACTGGACTCAAACAGGAACAGACCGGCTCAAACAGTAACAGACTGGCTCAAACCGGCTCAAGCCAGACCAGACCGGCTCAAACTGGCCAAACCTGACCAGAACACCTCAAACCGATTTTCACCGGCTCAAACCGTATTCATACGATTTTTGACCAGATCAAACCAGGCCAGACCGTCTCCAATCGATTTTGACTGGCTCAAACCAACCTCAAACCGGACCAGACCGGCTCAAACCTGTTTTGACTACCTCAAAAAGGACTCAAACCGGAACAAACAGGCTCAAACCGGTTTTGACCGGCTGAAACCGGGCTCAAACCGGACTAGACCGGCTCACACCGGTTTTGAATGTCTCAAACTGGACTCAAACAGGCACAGACCGGCTCAAACAGTAACAGACCGGCTCAAACCGGCTCAAGCCAGACCAGACCGTCCCAAACTGGCTCAAACCGGACCAGAACATCTCAAACCGGTTTTCACCGGCTAAAACCGTACTCATACGGGTTTTGACCAGATCAAACCAGGCCAGACCGTCTCCAATCGATTTTGACTGGCTCAAACGGACTCAAACCAGACCAGACCAGCTCAAACCGGTTTTGACCGGCTGAAACCGGCTCAAACCGGACTCAAACAGGAACAGACCGGCTCAAACCGGACCAGACCAGCTCAAACCGAACCAGACCGGCTGAAACCGGTTTTGACTGGCTCAAACCGGACTAAAACATGAACAGACCGGCTCAAACCGGATCAATCCAGGCCAGACCGGCTCAAACCGGTTTTGACCGGCTCAAACCGGACTCAAACCGGTTTTGACGGCTCAAACCGGCTCAAACCAGACCGGCTGAAACCGGCTCAAACCAATTTTGACCGGCTCAAACTGGACTCAAACCCGACCAGACCGGCTCAAACCGGTTTTGACCGGCTCAAACGGACTCAAACAGGACCAGACCGGCTCAAACCTGTTTTGACTGGCTCAAAAGGACTCAAACCAGACCAGACCGGCTCAAACCGGTTTTGACCGGCTCAAACAGACTCAAACCGGTTTTGACAGCTCAAACCGGACCAGACCAGCTCAAAACGGTTTTGACCGGCTCAAACCAGACCGGCTCAAACCAGCTCAAACCGGTTTTGACCGGCTGAAACCGGACTCAAACCAGACTAGACCGGCTCACACGGTTTTGAATGGCTCAAACTGGACTCAAACAGGAACAGACCGGCTCAAACAGTAACAGACCGGCTCAAACCGGCTCAAGCCAGACCAGACCGGCTCAAACTGGCTCAAACCGGACCAGAACATCTCAAACCGGTTTTCACCGGCTCAAACCGTACTCATACGATTTTGACCAGATCAAACCAGGCCAGACTGGCTCAAACGGATTTTGACCGGCTCAAACCGGACTCAAACCGTACCAGACCGGCTCAAACCTGTTTTGACTGGCTCAAACCCGACTCAAACCGGACCAGACCGGCTCAAACCGGTTTTGACCGGCTCAAACCAGACCAGAACGGCTGAAACCGGATCAAACGCGACCAGACTGGCTCAAACCGGTTTTGACTAGCTCAAGCCGTCTCAAACCCGTTTTGACCGGATGAAACCGGACCAGACCAGCTCTCAACGGTTTTGACCTGCTCAAACAGGTCTCAAACCCGACCAGATATGCTCAAATCGGTTGTGACCGGCTCAAATCTAATCAAACCAGACCAGACCAGCTCAAACCTGATCAAACAGCAGCAGACCGGCTCAAACCGGTTTTGTCCCGCTCAAACCGGACGAGACGGGCTCCAACCGGTTTTGACCTGCTCAAACCCGACCAGACCGGCTCTAACCCGACCAGACCGGCTCAAACCAGCTAAAACCTGACCTGACTGGCTCAAACCGGTTTTAAACGTTCAAACCGAACCAGACCGACTCAAACCGGTTTTGACAGGCTGAAACCGGACTCAAACCGGACCAGACCGGCCCAAACCTGTTTTGACTGGCTCAAGATGACTCAAACCAGACTAGACCGGCTCAAACCGGTTTTGAACGGCTCAAACTGGACTCAAACAGGAACAGACCGGCTGAAAGATTAACAGACCGGCTCAAACCGGTTTTCACCGTCTCAAACCAGACCAGACTGGCTCAAACCGGTTCAAACCCGCCCAGACCGGCTCAAACCTGTTTTGACTGGCTCAAAAAGGACGCACACCGGAACAGACAGGCTCAAACCGGTTTTGACCGGCTCAAACAGACTCAAACCGGTTTTGACCGTATTTATCCGGACCAGACCAGCTCAAAACGGTTTTGACCTGCTCAAACTGGACTCAAACCAGGCCAGACCGTCTCAAACCGGGTTTGACCGGCTCAAACCGGACTCAAACCCTACCAGACCGGCTCAAACCTGTTTTGACTGGCTCAAAAATGACTCAAACCCGACCAGACCGGCTCAAACAAGTTTGGACCGGCTCAAACAGAATAAAACCGGTTTTGACCGTATTTATCCGGACCAGACCAGCTCAAAACGGTTTTGACCTGCTCAAACCGGACTCAAACCAGGCCAGACCAGCTCAAACCCCTTTTGACCGGCTCAAACCAGACTCAAACCGGACCAGACCGGCTCAAACCTGTTTTGACTGGCTAAAAAAGGACTCAAACCGGAACAAACAGGCTCAAACCGGTATTGACCGGCTGAAACCGGACTCAAACCGGACCAGACCAGCTCAAACCGGTTTTGAATGGCTCAAACTGGACTCAAACAGGAACAGACTGGCTCAAACAGTAACAGACTGGCTCAAACCGGCTCAAGCCAGACCAGACCGGCTCAAACTGGCTCAAACGGGACCAGAACATCTCAAACCGGTTTTCACCGGCTCAAACCTGTCTCATACGGGTTTTGACCAGATGAAACCAGGCCAGACCGGCTCAAACCGGTTTTGACTGGCTGAGACCGGACTCCAACCGGCCCACACCGATTTCAATCGGTTTTGACAGGCTCAAACCGTACCAGACCGGCTCAAACTGAACCAGACCGGCTGAAACCGGTTTTGACTGGCTCAAACCGGACTAAAACATGACCGGACCGGCTCAAACCGGATCAATCCAGGCCAGACCGGCTCAAACCGGTTTTGACCAGCTCAAACCGGACTCAAAGGGGTTTTGACCAGATCAAACCAGGCCAGACCGGCTCAAACCAATTTTGAGTGGCTCAAACTGGACTCAAACCCGACCAGAAAGCCTCAAACCGGTTTTCACCGGCTCAAACAGACTCAAACCGGTTTTGACTGTATTTATCCGGACCAGACCAGCTCAAAACGGTTTTGACCTGCTCAAACTGGACTCAAACCAGGCCAGACCGGCTCAAACCGGTTTTGACCGGCTCAAACCAGACTCAAACCGGACCAGACCGGCTCAAACCTGTTTTGACAGGCTCAAAAAGGACTCAAACAGGAACAAACAGGCTCAAACCGGATTTGACCGGCTGAAACCGGACTCAAACCGGACTAAACCGACTCAAACCGGTTTTGAATGGCTCAAACTGGACTCAAACAGGAACAGACCGGCTCAAACAGTAACAGACTGGCTCAAACCGGCTCAAGCCAGACCAGACCGGCTCAAACTGGCCAAACCTGACCAGAACACCTCAAACCGGTTTTCACCGGCTCAAACCGTATTCATACGATTTTTGACCAGATCAAACCAGGCCAGACCGTCTCCCATCGATTTTGACTGGCTCAAACCGACCTCAAACCGGACCAGACCGGCTCAAACCTGTTTTGACTACCTCAAAAAGGACTCAAACGGGAACAAACAGGCTCAAACCGGTTTTGACCGGCTGAAACCGGGCTCAAACCAGACTAGACCGGCTCACACCGGTTTTGAATGTCTCAAACTGGACTCAAACAGGAACAGACCGGCTCAAACAGTAACAGACTGGCTCAAACCGGCTCAAGCCAGACCAGACCGTCTCAAACTGGCTCAAACCACCAGAACATCTCAAACCGGTTTTCACCGGCTCAAACCGTACTCATACGGGTTTTAACCAGATCAAACCAGGCCAGACCGTCTCCAATCGATTTTGACTGGCTCAAACCGGACTCAAACCGGACTAGACCGGCTCAAACCGGTTTTGAACGGCTCAAACCGGACTCAAAAAGGAACAGACCGGCTCAAACCGGAACAGACCAGCTCAAACCGGCTCACACCAGACCAGAACAGCTCAAACCGGCTCAAACCGGACCAAAACATCTCAAACCGGTTTTCACCGGCTAAAACCGTACTCATACGGGTTTTGACCAGATCAAACCAGGCCAGACCGTCTCCAATCGATTTTGACTGGCTCAAACCGGACTCAAACCGGACCAGACCAGCTCAAACCGGTTTTGAACGGCTCAAACCGGACTCAAACAGGAACAGGCCGGCTCAAACAGGAACAGACCAGCTCAAACCGGCTCACACCAGACCAGACGGCTCAAACCGGCTCAAACGGACCAGAACATCTCAAACAGGTTTTCACTGGCTCAAACCGGTCTCATACGGGTTTTGACCAGATCAAACCAGGCCAGACCGGCTCAAACGGACTCAAACGGTTTTGACCGGCTGAAACGGACTCAAACAGGCCAGACCGGTTTCAATCGGTGTTGACAGGCTCAAACCAGACCAGACCGGCTCAAACGAACCAGACCGGCTGAAACCGGTTTTGACTGGCTCAAACCAGACCGGCTCAAACCGGACTAAAACATGACTGGAACGGCTCAAACCGGATCAATCCAGGCCAGACCGGCTCAAACCGGTTTTGTCCAGCTCAAACCGTACTCAAACGGTTTTGACCAAATCAAACCAGGCCAGAACGGCTCAAACCAATTTTGACCGGCTCAAACTGTACTCAAACCCGACCAGACCGGCTCAAACCGGTTTTTACTGGCTCAAACACTCTCAAACCGGTTTTAACCGTATTTATCTGGACCAGAACAGCTCAAAATGGTTTTGACCTGCTCAAACCAGACTCAAACCAGGCCAGACCGGCTCAAACGGCTCAAACCGGTTTTGACCGGCTCAAACGGTTTTGACTGGCTCAAAAAGGACTCACACAGGAACAAACAGGCTCAAACCGGATTTGACCGGCTGAAACCGGACTCAAACCGGACTAGACCGGCTCACACCGGTTTTGAATGGCTCAAACTGGACTCAAACAGGAACAGACCGGCTCAAACAGTAACAGACTGGCTCAAACCGGCTCAAGCCAGACCAGACCGGCTCAAACTGGCCAAACCTGACCAGAACACCTCAAACCGGTTTTCACCGGCTCAAACCATATTCATACGATTTTTGACCAGATCAAACCAGGCCAGACCGTCTCCAATCGATTTTGACTGGCTCAAACCGGTTTTGACCGGCTCAAACGGACCAGACCGGCTCAAACCTGTTTTGACTACCTCAAAAAGGACTCAAACCGGAACAAACAGGCTCAAACCGGTTTTGACTGGCTGAAACCGGGCTCAAACCGGACTAGACCAGCTCACACCGGTTTTGAATGTCTCAAACTGGACTCAAACAGGAACAGACCGGCTCAAACAGTAACAGACCGGCTCAAACCGGCTCAAGCCAGACCAGACCGTCTCAAACTGGCTCAAACCGGACCAGAACATCTCAAACCGGTTTTCACCGGCTAAAACCGTACTCATACGGGTTTTGACCAGATCAAACCAGGCCAGACCGTCTCCAATCGATTTTGACTGGCTCAAACCGGACTCAAACCAGACCAGACCAGCTCAAACCGGTTTTGAACGGCTCAAACCGGTCTCAAACAGGAACAGACCGGCTCAAACAGGACCAGACCAGCTCAAACCGGCTCAAACCGAACCAGACCGGCTGAAACCGGTTTTGACTGGCTCAAACCTGACTAAAACATGAACAGACCGGCTCAAACATGATCAATCCAGGCCAGACCGGCTCAAACCGGTTTTGACCGGCTCAAACCGGACTCAAACCGGTTTTGACGGCTCAAACTGGCTCAAACCAGACTAGACCGGCTCAAACCAATTTTGACCGGCTCAAACTGGACTCAAACCCGACCAGACCGGCTCAAACCGGTTTTGACCGGCTCAAACGGACTCAAACGGACCAGACCGGCTCAAACCTGTTTTGACTGGCTCAAAAGGACTCAAACCCGACCAGACCGGCTCAAACCGGTTTTGACCGGCTCAAACAGACTCAAACCGGTTTTGACCGTATTTATCCGGACCAGACCAGCTCAAAACGGTTTTGACCTGCTCAAACGGACTCAAACCAGGCCAGACCGGCTCAAACCCCTTTGACCGGCTCAAACCGGACTCAAACCGGACCAGACCGGCTCAAACTGTCTTGACTGGCTCAAAAGGACTCAAACCGGAACAAACAGGCTCAAACCGGTTTTGACCGGCTGAAACGGACTCAAACCAGACTAGACCGGCTCACACCGGTTTTGAATGGCTCAAACTGGACTCAAACAGGAACAGACCGGCTCAAACAGTATCAGACCGGCTCAAACCGGCTCAAGCCAGACCAGACCGGCTCAAACTGGCTCAAACCTGACCAGAACATCTCAAACCGGTTTTCACCGGCTCAAACCGGCTCAAACAGACTCAAACCGGTTTTGACCAGATCAAACCAGGCCAGACCGTCTCAATCGATTTTGACTGGCTCAAACCGGACTCAAACCGGACTAGACCGGCTCAAACCGGTTTTGAACGGCTCAAACCGGTCTCAAACAGGAATAGACCGGCTCAAACAGGAACAGACCAGCTCAAACCGGCTCAAACCGGCTCAAGCCAGACCAGACCGGCTCAAACTGGCTCAAACCTGACCAGAACATCTCAAACCGGTTTTCACGGCTCAAACCGTACTCATACGATTTTGACCAGATCAAACCAGGCCAGACGGCTCAAACCTGTTTTGACTGGCTCAAACCGGACTCAAACAGGAACAGACCGGCTCAAACCGGTTTTGACGGCTCAAACAGACTCAAACCGGTTTTGACCGGCTCAAACAGGACCAGACCAGCTCAAACCGGTTTTGACAGCTCAAACCGGCTCAAACTGGCTCAAACCGGCTCAAACCGGCTCAAACAGACCAGACCGGCTCAAACTGGACTCAAACCGGACCAGACCGGCTCAAACCGGTTTTGACTGGCTCAAACCGGACTCAAACGGTTTTGACCAAATCAAACCAGGCCAGACCGTCTCAATCGATTTTGACTGGCTCAAACCGGACTCAAACCGGACTAGACCGGCTCAAACCGGTTTTGACTGGCTCAAACTGGACTCAAACAGGAACAGACCGGCTCAAACAGTAACAGACTGGCTCAAACCGGCTCAAACCAGACCAGACCGGCTCAAACCGGCTCAAACGGTTTTGACCAGCTCAAACCGGCTCAAACCGGTTTTGAACAGCTCAAACCGGCTCAAACCGGTTTTGACCGGCTCAAACCGGCTCAAACGGTTTTGACCAGCTCAAACCGGACCAGACCAGCTCAAACCGGACTCAAACCGGCTCAAACCGGCTCAAACAGACCAGACCGGCTCAAACAGTAACAGACTGGCTCAAACCGGCTCAAGCCAGACCAGACCGGCTCAAACTGGCTCAAACCGGTTTTCACCAGCTCAAACCGGCTCAAACCGGTTTTCACCGGCTCAAACCGGACTCAAACGGTTTTGACCAAATCAAACCAGGCCAGACCGTCTCAATCGATTTTGACTGGCTCAAACCGGACTCAAACCGACCAGACCGGCTCAAACCGGTTTTGACTGGCTCAAACAGACTCAAACCGGTTTTGACCGCTCAAACCGGTTTTGACCGTATTTATCGGACCAGACCAGCTCAAAACGGTTTTGACCTGCTCAAACCGGACTCAAACCAGGCCAGACCGGCTCAAACCGGTTTTGACCGGCTCAAACTGGACTCAAACCGGACCAGACCGGCTCAAACCTGTTTTGACTGGCTCAAAAGGACTCAAACCGGAACAAACAGGCTCAAACCGGTTTTGACGGCTCAAACCGGACTCAAACGGACTCAAACAGGACTAGACCGGCTCAAACCGGTTTTGAATAGCTCAAACTGGACTCAAACAGGAACAGACCGGCTCAAACAGTAACAGACCGGCTCAAACGGCTCAAACCGGCTCAAGCCAGACCAGACCGGCTCAAACCGGCTCAAACCGGACCAGAACATCTCAAACCGGTTTTCACCGGCTCAAACCGGTCTCATACGGTTTTGACCAGATCAAACCAGGCCAGACCGTCTCAATCGATTTTGACTGGCTCAAACCGGACTAAAACATGACCGGACCGGCTCAAACCTGTTTTGACTGGCTCAAAAAGGACTCAAACCGGAACAAACAGGCTCAAACCGGTTTTGACCGGCTGAAACCAGACTCAAACCGGACTAGACCGGCTCACACGGTTTTGAATGGCTCAAACTGGACTCAAACAGGAACAGACCGGCTCAAACAGTAACAGACTGGCTCAAACCGGCTCAAGCCAGACCAGACCGGCTCAAACTGGCTCAAACCGACCAGAACATCTCAAACCGGTTTTCACGGCTCAAACCGTACTCATACGGTTTTGACCAGATCAAACCAGGCCAGACCGTCTCCAATCGATTTTGACTGGCTCAAACCGGACTCAAACCGGACCAGACCGGCTCAAACCTGTTTTGACTGGCTCAAAAAGGACTCAAACCGGAACAAACAGGCTCAAACCGGTTTTGACCAGCTCAAACCGGACTCAAACCGGACTAGACCGGCTCACACGGTTTTGAATGGCTCAAACTGGACTCAAACAGGACCAGAACATCTCAAACCGGTTTTCACCGGCTCAAACCGTACTCATACGGGTTTTGACCAGATCAAACCAGGCCAGACCGGCTCAATCGGTTTTGACTGGCTGAAACCGGACTCAAACGGAACAAACAGGCTCAAACCGGTTTTGACGGCTCAAACCGGTTTTGACTGGCTCAAGGACTCAAACCGGACTCAAACAGGAACAGACCGGCTCAAACCGGTTTTGACCAGCTCAAACGGACTCAAACCGGACTAAAACATGACCGGACCGGCTCAAACCGGATCAATCCAGGCCAGACCGACTCAAACCGGTTTTGACCAGCTCAAACCGGTCTCATACGGTTTTGACCAGATCAAACCAGGCCAGACCGTCTCAATCGATTTTGACTGGCTCAAACTGGACTCAAACCCGACCAGACCGGCTCAAACCGGTTTTGACAGGCTCAAACCAGACCAGACCGGCTCAAACAGACTCAAACCGGTTTTGACCGTATTTATCCGGACCAGCCCAGTTCAAAACGGTTTTGACCTGCTCAAACGGACTCAAACCAGGCCAGACCGGCTCAAACCGGTTTTGACCAGCTCAAACCGGACTCAAACCTGACCAGACCGGCTCAAACTGGCTCAAACCTGACCAGAACACCTCAAACCGGTTTTCACCGGCTCAAACCGTATTCATATGATTTTGACCAGATCAAACCAGGCCAGACCGTCTCAAACCGGTTTTGACTGGCTCAAACGGACTCAAACCGGACCAGACCGGCTCAAACCTGTTTTGACTGGCTCAAACAGGAACAGACCGGCTCAAACAGTAACAGACCGGCTCAAACCGGCTCAAGCCAGACCAGACCGTCTCAAACTGGCTCAAACCGGACCAGAACATCTCAAACCGGTTTTCACCGGCTAAAACCGTACTCATACGGGTTTTGTCCAGATCAAACCAGGCCAGACCGTCTCCAATCGATTTTGACTGGCTCAAACCGGACTCAAACCGGACCAGACCAGCTCACACCGGTTTTGAACGGCTCAAACCGGACTCCAACAGAAACAGACTGGCTCAAACAGGACCAGACCGGCTCAAACCGAACCAGACCGGCTCAAACCGGTTTTGACTGGCTCAAACCGGACTAAAACATGAACAGACCGGCTCAAACCGGATCAATCCAGGCCAGACCGGCTCAAACCGGTTTTGACCAGCTCAAACCGGACTCAAACGGTTTTGACCAAATCAAACCAGGCCAGACCGGCTCAAACCAATTTTGACCGGCTCAAACTGGACTCAAACCCGACCAGACCGGCTCAAACCGGTTTTCACCGGCTCAAACCGTACTCATACTGGTTTTGACAAGATCAAACCAGGCCAGACCGTCTCCAATCGGTTTTGACTGGCTCAAACAAGACTGAAATCGGACTAGACCTGCTCAAACCGGTTTTGAACGGCTCAAACCGGACTGAAACAGGAACAGACCGGCTCAAAAAGGAAGAGACCAGCTCAAACCGGCTCACATCAGACCAGAACGTCTCAAACCGGCTCAAACCGGACCAGAACATCTCAAACCGGATTTCACCGGCTCAAACCGGTCTCAGACGGGTTTTGACAAGATCAAACCAGGCCAGACCGGCTCAAACCGGTTTTGACTGGCTGAAACCGGACTCAAACAGGCCCAGACGGGTTTCAATCGGTTTTGACAGGCTCAAACCAGACCAGACCGGCTCAAACCCAACCAGATCGGCTGTAACCCGTTTTGACTGGCTCAAACCGGACTAAAACATGACCGGACCGGCTCAAACCAGATCAATCCAGGCAAGACCGACTCAAACCGGTTTTGAAAAGCTCAAACCGGACTCAAACGTGTTTTGACCAAATCAAACCAGGCCAGACCAGCTCAAAACAATTTTGACCCGCTCAAACTGGACTCAAACCCGACCAGACCGGCTCAAACCGGTTTTGACCGGCTCAAACAGACTCAAACCGGTTTTGACCGTATTTATCTGGACCAGCCCAGTTCAAAACGGTTTTGAGGTGCTCAAACCGGACTCAAACCACGCCAGACCGGTTCAAACCGGTTTTGACCGGCTCAAACCAGACTCAAACCGGACCAGACCGGCTCAAACCTGTTTTGACTGGCTCAAAAGGACTCAAACCGGCTCAAACAGTAACAGACCAGCTCAAAACGGTTTTGACCTGCTCAAACTGGACTCAAACCGGACTAGACCGGCTCACACCGGTTTTGAATGGCTCAAACTGGACTCAAACAGGAACAGACCGGCTCAAACAGTAACAGACTGGCTCAAACCGGCTCAAGCCAGACCAGACCGGCTCAAACTGGCTCAAACCTGACCAGAACACCTCAAACCGGTTTTCACTGGCTCAAACCGTATTTATACGATTTTTGACCAGATCAAACCAGGCCAGACCGTCTCCAATCGATTTTGACTGGCTCAAACCGGACTCAAACCGGACCAGACTGGCTCAAACCTGTTTTGACTGGCTCAAAAAGGACTCAAACCGGAACAAACAGGCTCAAACCGGTTTTGACCGGCTGAAACCGGGCTCAAACCGGACTAGACCGGCTCACACCGGTTTTGAATGGCTCAAACTGGACTCAAACAGGAACAGACCGGCTCAAACAGGAACAGACCTGCTCAAACCGGCTCAAGCCAGACCAGACCGGCTCAAACTGGCTCAAACCGGTCCAGAACATCTCAAACTGCTTTTCACCGGCTCAAACCGTACTCATACGGGTTTTGACCAGATCAAACCAGGCCAGACCGTCTCCAATCGATGTTGACTGGCTCAAACCGGACTCAAACAGGACTAGACCGGCTCAAACCGGTTTTGACAGCTCAAACCGGACTCAAACAGGAACAGACCGGCTCAAACAGGAACAGACCAGCTC
This sequence comes from Erythrocebus patas, assembly GCA_023783455.1. Taxonomy (NCBI): domain Eukaryota; kingdom Metazoa; phylum Chordata; class Mammalia; order Primates; family Cercopithecidae; genus Erythrocebus; species Erythrocebus patas. The sequence continues at coordinate 1,686 of JAKFHT010000085.1, read as the reverse complement.
AAACCGGCTCAAACCAGGCCAGACCGGCTCAAACCGGCTCAAACCGACCAGAACATCTCAAACCGGTTTTCACCGGCTCAAACCGGACTCAAACCGGTTTTGACCAGCTCAAACCGGACCAGACTGGCTCAAACCGGTTTTGACTGGCTGAAACCGGACTCAAACAGGCCCAGACCGGTTTCAATCGGTTTTGACAGGCTCAAACCAGACCAGACCGGCTCAAACCGAACCAGACCGGCTGTAACCGGTTTTGACTGGCTCAAACCGGACTAAAACATGACGGACCGGCTCAAACGGATCAATCCAGGCCAGACCGGCTCAAACCGGTTTTGACCAGCTCAAACCGGACTCAAACCGGACTCAAACGGGTTTTGACCAAATCAAACCAGGCCAGACGAGCTCAAAACAATTTTGACTGGCTCAAAAAGGACTCAAACCCGACCAGACCGGCTCTAACCGGTTTTGAACTGCTCAAACAGACTCAAACCGGTTTTGACCGTATTTATCCGGACCAGACCAGCTCAAAACGGTTTTGACCTGCTCAAACCGGACTCAAACCAGGCCAGACCGGATCAAACCCCTTTTGACCGGCTCAAATCGGACTCAAACCGGACCAGACCGGCTCAAACCTGTTTTGACTGGCTCAAAAAGGACTCAAACCTGAACAAACAGGCTCAAACCGGTTTTGACCAGCTGAAACCGGACTCAACCGGACTAGACCGGCTCACACCAGTTTTGAATGGCTCCAACTGGACTCAAACAGGAACAGACCGGTTCAAACAGTAACAGACCGGCTCAAACCGGCTCAAGCCAGACCAGACCGGCTCAAACTGGCTCAAACCGGACCAGAACATCTCAAACCGGTTTTCACCGGCTCAAACCGTACTCATACGGGTTTTGACCAGATCAAACCAGGCCAGACCGTCTCCAATCGAATTTGACTAGCTCAAACCGGACTCAAACCGGACCAGACCGGCTGAAACATGTTTTGACTGGCTCAAAAAGGACTCAAACCGGAACAAACAGGCACAAACCGGTTTTGACCGGCTGAAACCGTACTCAAACCGGACTAGACAGGCTCACACCGGTTTTGAATGGCTCAAACTGGTCTCAAACAGTACCAGAACATCTGAAACCGGATTTCACCGGCTCAAACCGTACTCATACGGGTTTTGACCAGATCAAACCAGGCCAGACCGTCTCCAATCGATTTTGACTGGATCAAACCAGACTCAAACCGGACCAGACCAGCTCAAACCGGTTTTGAACGGCTCAAACCGGACTCAAAGAGGAACAGACTGGCTCAAACCGGAAGAGACCAGCTCAAACCGGCTCACACCAGAGCAGAACGGCTCAAACCGGCTCAAACCGGCTCAAACGGACCAGAACATCTCAAACCGGTTTTCACGGCTCAAACCGGTCTCATACGGTTTTGACCAGATCAAACCAGGCCAGACCGGCTCAAACCGGTTTTGACCAGCTCAAACCGGACTCAAACCGGCTCACACCGGTTTTGAATGGCTCAAACCGGTTTTGACGGCTCAAACGGACCAGACCGGCTCAAACCGAACCAGACCGGCTGAAACCGGTTTTGACTGGCTCAAACGGACTAAAACATGACGGACCGGCTCAAACCAGATCAATCCAGGCCAGACCGACTCAAACCGGTTTTGACCAGCTCAAACC